>JAKSZP010013739.1:0-52074 GCA_022478985.1 Massospora cicadina
ACACGCCACGGTGAAATTTTCTCCATTCCACTCGAGGTCTGCTAGGAGTAGCCATCCCTCCAGGTGAGAGGCTGTGTTTTGGATTTTTATTGGAGGGTTACAGTTTGTTTGAATTACCATCCCACAATGGTATGTCCAAAAGGATTTGGCCAGAAGGAGCATGGTTGACCATGACTCCTCCCCCCCTGGTGGACAGTGGGGTTCTTGGATGGCCAAGATATCCATGGGGATATTGTGCAGGAAAGCCATTTTTTTGGCCCAGGACGTGGGGGCCTTGGCTCCTGCGATGTTGAGCGTCCCTATGTTGAAGGTGGTAGTCCACACATCAGGAATGCTGGGGTGACCCACTGAGGTCACCCAGTTCCTTCTCGCGGGTCATGCTGCAAGTGTGAGGTTGGTTAGCCATATTGTTGTCAGTGTGTCGATTGGCAATCTTGGAGCTGGCATTATTCGGTTTTTTCTGGCTTGGATTACTCCGTATGTTTTGGGTTTGGCGTGTGTTGGCTTTTATCCCTTTGGAAAAAAAATTTCCACTTACCTGTGAGTTTGATGGGTGGGAGTTGTGGGTCAGGGTGGTTGGTTCCTGTGCATAGGTGTTCTCACATTGTGATTGGCTGAAGTTGTCTTCCATGTCATTGTTGAACATATATGATTGGTTAAGAGGATTTTCAGTGGTGCAATGTGGATCTACTCCCGCTTGGTTGAATGTGTTTGATTGTTTGTGTCCAACAGTTTCTTCGTTTTGGTTGTGTTGGGTTTTATGTGTTGGGTCTGATTGGTTGTTCCGCTGTGCTGCCATGGCATCCGCTTGAATTTGTTCTGTGGAAATTGCGGTGTGAGTTTGGGTCTCAGCAGAACTCGCGGCCTGCTTGCAGGCGGTCTGTGCGCGACGTTGGTCCTTGCGTGAGATGGGCTCAACCAAGGCGATATTGGCTCTTTCACTTAATATCTTTAATTGAGATTTTTTGAAATTTATATAACTTATAGATTACTAGTTTTTTAGCACTAGGTGGTCCCCTTAAAGTTACTAATGATCCTGGTTTTCTCCAGTTAAAGCATTAATTGATAGAATAATAGTATAAAGTTTATGATGTTTTGGGTCTTTAATTTAACTTTTCATTATCTGAAGAATAATAAAATATAAATCAGAGATGTTAAAGTGCTATATAATTAGGAACCATAAAGTCAAGGCTTTGCTGTAAATCTTATGGATTAACCCCTGAATCTTAATAAGAAGAAATTCCTGTTTTTTAACAAGAAGGGGAGAAAGCCTGTGGCCATCCCTCTTGTCACCATGAGAGACTTAGCCCATATGGTAGATGAGAGGTGGATGATAACGTACACCTGAGAATCACAATGTTACTAGTCCAACAACACTTGAGATGGTCCAGAAAATTCAGTGTGTGTGATGGGAAGTGGTGACAGTCAGGGGGCATCACCAGCAGAAGTCTTCAGCTGTTTCCCAAAAAGGGGATTTCTCCACCGTTTCAAGTTTTAAAGATAAAATTAAATTGAGAACTGGTTAAATTAAAAGTTTAAGTCAGTTTTATGCTTAGAAATCCCCAATTGCGGTTCTCCTTTGCATCATTAATCACAAGTCCATCACTGATAGGTGCAGGCACAGTAAATTCCTCCACAATTCAATGGTACTGGCCACATATGGCCTGGCCATGGGCGCACCTAGTCGCCTGATTGAAAAAGCATCACTAATCCACTAAGCAGAATCATGCTGGAAAATAATTTGGTGGCAAATTATGAGCCTCAGTCATCTGGCTAGGCTAAGGTTATTTCAGAGAGAGAATTTGAATTTTTAATCTGCTATAGTTGATTTGTATAGTTATCCCTGGTGTTGAATGCAATTATTTTTACCTATTTTTTGGTAAGATTATAAGGCAGAAGACCTTGGAAGGCTCAAATGTCACTCATTTTTTCCCTTTCCGCTATTTTAGTTGAATAAAAACCTTTAGAATTTAATTTTATCTGTGTGTTTACTAAATTCACTAAACACCTAGTGAGTATATTTTCATCTTTAGTAGACCCTCTTTGGTATTATCTGTTGCACTAATTTCTTTGCATACCAGAATATGGATGGCTGTACCTGAGGTATTCTGGTTGTTGGTTTGTGTGCACTCATCCTGAGTTACAGGCCAGTCTTATTACTATCAACACGGTCCATAAAATAATAAAGCATTTCCAAATTTTCATCTTCTCCATATTGACCTTAAGTGGGGTGTTGCATTGGTTTTGCTGTATGAACAGAAGGTTCAACCTATGGTTAAGGTGGTGTCTGCTGTGAGGATGGGCCATTCAGAAGTTTACAGCTTTTATACTAAGTTTCAAAGCATATCTCCTGCCTCAAACACCAGGGGGTTCTACATTATGCCAAGTGTGAGAGGACCTAGGTTTCTCCCCTTTCCTCAAGTTATTCAGTGTGAACGGGTGTCAAGTATGGGGGTGTTGTTTGTACCTGTGGTCACTGATCTTCCCCTCATCCCGCCATTGTACGTTCATGTGTTAGTATTCTTGATGTCAAATAAGATGCTTCTGAGGAGCAGACGTATATGTATCCATTGGTACCACTGTTTTCTGAAGTACAGTTGGCAGAGTTATGGTTTTCTCAAATGGTTAAGGCCACAGTTATGCACCTGGGAGGGTCTACGGAGCTACTTTTAGCTATCCCTTCCCCACCAATTGTGTCCTACACATTTTCTAAGAAACAGTATCAGTCTTACCTCATGTTATTAGTTAATATTAGTTGGGATCCCATAGAGTATCCTCCAAGGCTTGCTTGACCTAAGTGCAGCTAAGAATTTTATGGACTTTCAGATCACACTTGATTTGTAAATAGATCTGACGCTAGGCCCTCAATAGTGAGCGCGTCATCAGCCTTAATGACTAGTTATCTATGATATGACAGGTGCCATTTTTTCTGTTCATTTCTTTGGCTTTTGTGATCGGTTTACTGCAGTACTGGGTATGTTGTTTCACATCATTCTTAGGGTTGGTTAGTGTCGGCGTCAACAAATTAGTATTGATCTAAAGCTAACCTATTGTCCATTTGCAATTTTCGTGCATGTGGCAAATTTATGCTCTTGGGCACCTTTTTCCCCACTGAAGTAGTGGTTTTAATTATCAACCTCTCTCAATTTACCAAGTTACCATCAGATTGCCCTTCAGGTTTGTTTAATTATAAGGGTATTTTTAATATGGAGAAGGCCATTCATTTTCCTTCTCAATTTGAATATGGCGTGGCCTTTCATTTGATGGTAAACGTAATTAACATCAACTGTCTAATATTCTGCAATACTAAGCAAGAGGATAAAGCCCTAGAGGTGTGGTTAGATGACATGTTCCCAGAAGGGTTGTTTTTTATGAAAATTTCTCCCATAGCGTCCCCAATGTTCTCATCTGAAAGGCTGATGGTACGCTCTGGATATTCTGGATTACGGCCATATAAACAATAGCCTGTCACAACCCATATATGCTCCCCTTGAGAAAACCATTACTCAGGCAATTGTGAAATCCCAGGTGTTTTCCTTAATCAATCTGGTAAAAGCCTTCAATCAAATTTGAGTAGCGGAAGTTCCAGAGTGACAGATGACCATATGTAACTGGCGGGGTATTATATCAATTCCATGTGATGCCCTTTGGGCTCAAAAACGCTCACACTACCTTTTAGCATTTATTGATGACATTCTGGGCGATCTTCACTTCACTTGCATGGTGGTATACATCTATGATATCCTAATGCACTCCCCTACCCCTGAACAGCATGAGAAGAGCCTGGAGCCAGTGTTGTAAGCACTGAAAAAGCGAAACTTTTTGTTATTCCCTTAAAGTGCAAGTTTTAAGGAAGAGGTCACCTTTCTGGGTAATCTTTTCTTGAAGGATGGTTACACTATCCCTCCCAGCAAACTTGAGGCGATTCTTTTCTGGCCCACGCCTATCACCCATAAGCAGCTGCGTAGTTTCCTTAGACAATTATTTTATTAAAAATACCACCAGTTTTTTATCAGTTGGTATTACCTCTCTATCCCCTAATGGGGAAAAATGTTTTTTAAATGGACAACAGATTGCCAACGATTTTGAAGTAAATAATTAGTATATGTAAGACCAAAGGTCCTCATACACAATGATTAATACCACCCTTTCATAGTTGCTTGTGATGCCTCAGCAGCTGCAGTGGGGGCTGTTCTGCTTCCTATGCATGACGGGGTGGAACATCACATTGTTTATCTCTTGTGCAAGTTCACCACCATGGAAAAAATCTGGGCCATATATGATAAGAAGCTCTCCACTTTGCCATGGTCCCTTACTCATTGGAGTACCTGCTTCAAGGTACATGGCATGGAGTAATGACCCAGATGGACCACAAAGCCCCTGATGTAATTCTGAAACCCCCATAAATTGGCGCATAATTAGTATCGACATTTTAAAACCTGTGCAGCTATAACTTTAGTACAAGTTCACAAATGGGACATATTTATTTATCCCCAATCTTCTGAGTTGTAACTCTTCCCTGAGTCTGACAGCGGAGGACACGCAGGAGTTAAAAACGGTAATTCCTTATACTCAGATTCTCGCTATTGCCCTTTATGAAATTTCTAGGGTGTACTGGGCTCCTGGTATATCATTGGTATCTTCATTTTTGGTCAAACAGCTTGCTTAGAGGTGCCATATTGCTCAATCAGTTGGACTTTTTAGGTCAAAAGCGTATCCATTATTCATTAGTGGAGGCAATCCTTGGTCATAGGTAGGGTTTGGATTCCCCTCCATTTCCAGGATAAAGTAATATCCACGCAACCTGATCCCCAGCAATGGTCACCTGGAGAATAAAAGTGTCTCAATTTGATCAAATTGGACATTCAACTGGTAAGGCAATTCCAAGGATCTGTTGTTTTTGATTGCCATTTGCATGATGTGCGCGCAAACTAAATCTGATAGATCAGGCAGGAGCGGTATCATCCATCACCTGCAGAAGGCGTAGGGTCCAGTGGACCTCAATATCTGTTAACTTCATTGTTGAGCTCTCAAGTCTCAAAAGATTCATGACATTTATGGTGGTCATAGACTTTTTTCACATAATTTTCCCTTTAATATTCTTTGTACGTCGGCCACTTTCTCCTAATAGACAGTCCAGCTTTATATTCTCCATGTTTTCTCTATTTTTGGTTCACCACAGGAGGTGGTAAGTGACTGGAAGCCTCATTTTACCACCTACTTTTGGGATGTGTTTCTGGGACATTTAAAAACTAAGCCATGCGTTCCATGGCACAAAGCCCACATTCAGATGGCCAGAATGAGAGGTTTAATCTTATTCTTTAGCAGTACTTCGCCTTTATGCCTCTGCCATGCAGGATATATGGGCTGCTGACATCCCCCTTAGCGCAGTTCACATACAACAATGCCACGCATTTGTCAACTGTGTTTTCCACATATGAAGCCACCATATGATCATCCCTCATTCCTCATGGGTCCCACCTTTACCAAGAGGTACCTGACACAACATAACATTTGCAGCAGACCCAGGGTACGTAAGCCAGGTTTGGGAACATCTGAAAAAATTAAAAAAGTGATAACAAGTAGTTTGCAGACTTTAAATGCCTCACCCATGAGATAAAGGCGGGTTCATAGGTCATGCTTGATACGCGCCACCTGAATATGAATGTTACTCACAGAAGTTTGTGAGCAAGCTCTCAGGCCCTCTGTTGTCAAGGAGGATTTGGCAACATGTACTTTTGGTTGGCTCTTTCAGCTCATTGGAAATAGCACCCCATTTTCAATGCTTTCATTTGTCGTTGTTTAAAGGAATGCAACCTGCTGATCCTAAACCTGTCATGATTGAAGATACAGTGAAGGTGGAGGTAGTGGCCATTCTGGATTCACACCAATAACGTCAATCAATGCTGTATTTGGTCCTGGAAGAGATTATTATTCTTACAATAACAGCTGAGTAAGTTCCCACAATTGTGCCAATTGCCACGAGTTGATAGAGGCCTTCCCAGTTGCACACCCAGATTCTCCCCATCCTTCCCAGAAGTTTGCCTCCATCTTTATAATCAAACTCCTAAAGGCGCACAAGAATTTTGCACTGGCCCAAATCCAAGTGGGGGTGCTCAATTAACTCAAAAAGGGAAAAGTAATGTAAATCTTGGGGAGAAACCCTACATCTTAATCAGGATAAATTCCTGTTTTGTACCAAGAAGGGGAGAAGCCATCAGATGTCCCTCTTGTTACCATAAGCAACTTAGCCCATGTGGTAGATAAGAGGTGAGTGATGGAGTACCCTGTCAGAGCAAGCTAGTAATGATGATACTGGCTGGAACTCAAGGTGAGTAACTACCGAGAATACCAGCCAGAATACCTGTGATACAGCCATCCATATTGATGTATGGACCAGAGGTAAGACAGCCACAAGCACCAGCCACTGATGCCAAAAATTGAGAACCATCGTTACAAAGTGTCTGGAGGACTGCTAAAATTCACAATTATAATTTAAATTTTTGATAATTTTTTATTGGAACTTGAAGAGGTAAAAAAATAAAATGGAGCAACAGCAGAACCTGTCAGAATCTGCTCCCTTATAAGCTCACAAACAAATTGGCAACCTGAACAATTTCATTCACCGTTGGGAATAATATCAAAATTTTTAATTGTGAAAAATTGGCATCCATAAATTCTATGATTATGGATCAATACTGACCCAGTCATTTGACTTGCGCTTAGATGTCACCATTAATTTTACCTCCAGCTGTAATTTTTAGTGGTAGATCAGTGTTGCTTTATCTGGCAGCCAACTGGGTTGCCCATGTTAATGCCAGATATGGCTGACTTACTGGGTCATGAATTAGTTTGGTGCATCTGTATCTATCAGAGACAGGCTCACAATTTCTGATGGTGAAGAGTCACAGAAAATGGGAATTTTTAAACCCAAAATTGATTTACTCAATTAATTTTTGGCAGATCCCAATTTAATTGTAATTGAAAGAACTCATGATGCCAGAAACAACATGCTGAGAGAAAGGATTTCTGCCAACCCCCTGATGGCAAAGACCCCTCACTGCCACCACTTCCCCACACACCTTGAATTCTCTATAACAACTCATGAGTAGTTAGCCTAGGGGTAAATAACGTGACCTCTAAGGGATATGCCGTCACCCACCTCTCATCTACCACATGGTCAAAATCGCCTGGGGGTGACAAGGGGAATGTTCTTTGACTTCTTCTTCTTCTTGGTCCAAAATGGGAATATCTCCCAATTCAGCTGTAGGGTTGCTCTACCAGACTTATATTACCCTTCCCTTTTTGGGTTGGTGGAGCACCCCCATTGAGAGCTTGAGCCAGCGCAACATTTTTTTATTTTAGAGATCTTGATCAACAATATGGAGGCAATCTTCTGGGGAGAGTGGGGAGCATCTAAGTGTTCCACATGGAAGGCTTCCACCAACGCTCGAAAATTTGCACAATTGCAATCATTACTCCCGCTGTTCTCATATGAGGGAAAGCCTTTTCATGCCAGCAAGTACTTCACTGAGTGATGCGAGTGCCAAGATGCCAAAAAGCATTCACTTTCACCTCCACTTAGTCTTCACATACTACTGGCTCAAGATCACAGGTAGCGTGCCTTTAAATGCTAACAACTTGGAAGCATGGAAGATGGGGTGCTGTTTCCAATGAGCGGTAAGTGCTAACTTGAAGGTCTATTACCTAAATCTATATTGATCATATGAGGACCTGAAAATTTCTCACGAACTTTTGTTAGGGAGCATTCATCCACATATGCATATCAAGCATGACCAAGGAACCCACATTGATATTTTGGGCAGGAAGCCTCTTCCAATACACAAACCACTTGTTATCGCTGATAGATTTGGTCAGATGCTTTCAGACCAGGTATTGAGTGCTCTGGATCTGCTGCACGTACTCCTCTGCATCAGGGTTTCCATGCAAAAGCATAGGCTCAGGGAAGTGTGGGAATATACACAATTTGGCTTTGTAAGGTAAACCTATATAGATGTTTGGGAGGTGTTATTGTATGCAAGTTTTACTAATGGAAAGTCATCTGTCTTATTATACTACAAAAAGTGGCGTGATACTGTAGATACTGCTCAATAATCTAGTTGACCCAGTCTATTTTCCATCAGAGTGGAGATAGTATGCAATGGAATGTCACGGATTAATATTCAGAGGTAGCCAGGAGGGCCATCCAAACACACCAAAAACTGTGTGCTCCAGTCACTTACAGTTGCCTGCGGCAACCTAAACATTGAGAAGACATGCCGCACAAAGAGCTGGCAGTTTCCTTAAAGGTGAAGATGAAGAACAGAAGAATAAAAGAGAAATCTTAGTAAAGCGGTCTACCACACCATAATTGTATTAAACACTTTTGAGCTGGGGAGCTCAATGATTAAATTGATGGATAACGAGGTCCACGGACCCTCAGCCTGCTGCAGGAGATGGAGAATATCATTATGAACTGAATAATCAGACTTAACCCATACACATGTTACACAACTAGCAATCCACGCCAGTATATCCTTGGAGATCCCCAGCTAGTTGTACGTCCACTTCATTAAGTTGAGAGATTACTTATTAACCATATGACCTACGCTGGAAGATCATGGTGATCCTGAATCACCTCATTGCGAAGTAAGGGCATAATCCACACTTGGCTTTAGCCAGAAATGTTCCATCCACCACCAAATAGTGAGCACCAATGAGCCGGAAGCCCTAGCTGATAAATCATCTCCTACCTAATCACACAGGCCAATTGATCCACTAATACCTGAGTGACTAACAGAACCTCTGGACCCCACTCTGCCACCAAAATTGCAGGAGGAGCAATGGCTAAACTCTGGTTCAGCGTATTTTTTGTGGTGAGCTCCTGTCCTTCCTCCTCTATTAAACTCAAAATTGTATTTTGGCTCAACAAGTCATGGAGAACATTCAGGAAACCTTTGAAAAATTCATAATTATAATTAAAGCTGCAGAGGTTGTGATACATTTGGTCCTGGTGATGTGCTGCTTCTATAATTTATGGCTTTACATGAGAGCATTATGGTCAGTTCACACGATCACTTCATGTTGCATGCTCTGAAGGAAGCACTACCAATGTGTAAGCTACCATGATACAGCAGCCAACTCCTTATCCTAGATGTCCCAGTATTGTTCAGATGAAGCAAACTTGCATACATAAAATAAACTGGATGTTCTACACCATCCTGCTCCTGAAGCAACACTGCCCCCACTACATCTGATGATGCATCATCTGCAACAATGAAAGGCTTAGTGTGGTCAGTGTGCTTGAGAATGGGAGGTGCTACAAACAACTCCTTGATGGCATAAAATACCCGTTGACATTCCAATGTCCATAAGAATGGAGCATTCTTTCCCATCAAGGCATGCAGTGGCACAGCCAGCTGTGAGAGGGCAGAAGATTTTTTTAAAATATAGTATGGTGCCCAGGAAGCTCCACAACTGCTTCTGGGTATTGGGGGTGGGCCATGAGAGGATTTCTTAAGTTTGTTGGGCTTTTCATAACCATTATTCAGGACCAAGTTACCTAAGAAGGTAACCTCTTCCCTAAAACTTGCACTTAAAGAGATTCACATAAAGGCCGGCCTTAGGCAATGTGGCCAACACTGCCTCCAAATTCTTATGCTTCTCAGGAGTAGAGGAATAAATGAGGATATCATTAATATATGCCACCACATAGGTGAATTAAGGTCATCAAGAACATCAACGATCATCTGCTAGAATGTGGTCCTGAGCATATTTCAAGCTGAAATGCATCACGTGGAACTGTAAGATTCTCTCCAAGTACAAATAGCCATAAGATACTCCTGACCTTCCGTGACTCAAGTCTGGTTTAACACATTCACAAGATCATTTTTAAAAAACACTCAGTATTTTTGCAATTTCCTGTATAATATTCTGCTTGATGGGAAGGGGGTAGATATTTTAAATGGTTATATTGTGATTAAATGCACATAGTTAACGCAGGGGTGCAATTTACCGTCATCCTTCTGTGCAAAAACTATAGATGACGTGATGGGAGAGATTTCCTTGAACACTTAATATTTTCACAAGCATGTCATCCAACCACACCTCCAGGGCATTGTCCTCATGCTCAGTATACAGACCAAGCAATTGATTTTAATTACACCTACTGTCATATTTTTCTTTCCGCTTGAGCCCAATTTTGAGCAAATTTTGTAAAATTACAAAACCGAAAAACAACTCAGCTAGTTGCACCCCCAACCCATTGATGTCCATGAACCACCCCCTACTGCTCCAGTGTGGTACAGCGATGAAATCCCGCCCAATGTTTTCCATTTGGGGGGAACGCGCTCAGACTTGCTCGTCCAGTCCTAACTAACCCTTAGGTCAGTTCATTCTGCCCAAGGATCTCGCCATTCACCTCACATGAAGTCAGGTGGTGCCCCATTGCCCTCTCATCCTGCCCCACTCTCACATGCATTTTGGCCTTTGGGTCAAATATGGGAAGTTGTTCCCATATGTTGCCAAACCCATAATCGAATTAGCATAAGTGGTGATGCAACCCACCAGCTTCATCGATTTTCGCCCCTGTAAGGGGTACTTTGACCTCGGTTTCACAAGTGAAGCTGATGCTGCCACTGCAGCAACTGTGCCCCTGGTTTTCCAGGGCACCCCAATTCCTACAACGCGCACCTGGCTCCACACTGACCCACAATGATGGTTCAGTTCACTGGGTTGTCCACTCACCTTCCCCCAGCAGTGCTCCATCAGGAGCTGATGGCAGGTTTGGCAGCCTATGGCGCTGACCCCATCCTTCAATTTGTGGTCCCCAATGGAGCCACACGCCTTGCTGGGCCTCAGGCTTTTGCCACAATCAGCCCTGAATTTACAAATATAGCCGACCAGATTCCCTTATGCTCTTTCATTGCTTCTGCCCCTGACCACCCATTCTGGGCCCACGTTGAGGGCGGGCTGCTCATCTGTACATCCTGCTTCAAGTTGGACCACTCAAAGCGGAGTTACCCCTACCTCACTGCCTCTACAGTATTAGCCACCAACTCCTCATCTGCCAGCCACCCCGCAGCCCTCTTGGATTGGGGGGAAATCTTACCCCCACCTCTTCCAAAGCCTGCTGCCACTGCTGAATCTACAGCAGCCAATAAGACCCATTCTAAGTCAGGAGCTACCAATGCTCTCATCAATCAGGATTTAGCTTGGACAACAATTCGCTCCTGAGCCCCAACCTAATCGCCAGCCTCAGCCATCCCTATTGAGGAGAACCTAAGCTTGTATGACTTGAACCCATGGTCCTCATTGGATGAAAATGATAATCAGGTAATTTGATTGAAGACTCTGAAGTTGACATTAGATAAGTTATCCCTTCATGATCCCCCATTGAGATCCCTCAGTGCTTTTATGCCCCACACCCAAATGGCAATTTTGTTATGCACCCAACACCATTTCACTGTGACAGCTGCTGCCCAACCTGATAAAATTTTCCTCCACAATATTATATACCAAACAGAGATGAAACTGTCCAAAGGTCTCCCCCTTCATTCTTGCCAAGAACTGCCCCCCAGAGCAAAAATACTATTCTCCAGCTACATGAATATGCTGCAGTTGCCATTCAGAAATTGGTTGCGGCTTCACAATTCAGAACAAAAATAACCCAAGATAACACTGCTTTAGATTCCCAACTTCCTGCCATCCACATTCAAGAAGAAAAGTGCTAGTATACTTACCTAAGCGCCATTTATGACGATGATGATCTCTATGAACAATCAGTCCTCTGTGATCTCACCCCCCAAATCACTGATAAACCCACGCCCTTGATCTCTGTTTTGTCCATGCTTTGTATGATGTGGGTACTATGGATGAGCCCCTTGATCCCCCTTCCCCTTCCGCTATGTTGGGTTAAGCGTTTTGCCGCTGTGCCACCTGGTTGGTTGTTTTTTTGTTTGTGTCTCAGTGCTCATTTAGGGCAATTAGTTCCGGTTTTTTGGTTTGGTTAGTTTTAATGCTTTCATTTTGGTAATATCTGTTCTCTATTCAACGTAACTCAAATAAATTTTAAATTACATTTACTATCATATGGCAAGTCAGATCATAGTCAAAGTGGGTGGAATGACAATTGACTTTTTTTATCGAAAATTTTCTGGAATTGGGCAAAGCTAGAAGGGAATTACGCTGGCAGTGCTGTGAAGGAAGGAGTTGAAACAATCGACCTTACTGATCTATCAGTGGAAAAGTGTAAATAAGTGAAAACTCACTACATATATGTGATTTTTAAAAAAAAATGTTTGTTACAGGTCAATATTCACCTAATGCCACCACTACCCAAAACACATGGTAATGGGAAACAACAAGTTTGGAACATTGGTAAACTGGTCACAGAAATCATACCCATGCAATGAGAATGGTGTGGCCACCTCACCGCATAACACATCATTGAGGTTGATGATGCAATAGTACTAAGGACCCAACGTCAAGATCCAGATCTAAATCCTTAGCAACCTGCAAATTCATAAACCTCCCAGCTGCACCCATATCCAGGAAAGCCTCCACGAATACCATATGAGAGCCCAACTGGATCTTTACTGTCAGGAGAGTGTCTATAACTCTCCAGTTCCCTGCATGGTGGTGTACGGTGCACAGCCCTGAGGCCATGGAACTTATTATCAGTAATAGGGGAAGGATAGCACCGCAGAGGGTGCTTGAGCTATAATAACATAGGGTGAGGGTGTTTAGCATGGTACAGATTGATAGAGGTCATATGAAAAAACAGACTGGTTGGGCCTCAGTTGGGTGATAATGTCCAAGCTTTAAACAGGGTTAGATGGCTCGGGTGCCTTGGTTTTGAGGGAACCAGGGCAGCCCAGCGGTTCCCCCAGTGTAGTTGAAATTTCAGTGAAGTTAAATTGCTAAAGTTACATGAGCCCTCCTCAAAGAGGTCCACGCACAAGTTCTCCCAAGTTAACATAAATATAATGTAAACTAACTGTCAGGGAAACTGAATCTCAGGAGGTCACTAAAGGGAAAGACACAGGCCAAAAGTAATACACAAGGCCAAGTGACCCAACAAGGCGGAGAGACGTTCTAAATGGTCAGTATTGTGTTTCCATATAAATCTTTGGAGAAAAACTTACACTAAACTGGCACAACCATCAGGGACAAAAGGCTCTGGGAGCTGGGAAGGGTGGCGTAAAATCTAGGGCAGAGGTCAGAAAAATAGGAGGAGGTGGAGCCAGCGGAATAGTGGCAGAGTAGGTGGAGGGCTCACATACAGCAGGGGGTGAAAACCAGAGTGGAAAACGAACTCCAGCCATCACAGATCTTTGAAAGGCATACTTTTTTATTGAAGAAAACAAAATTATACAAGAAACTGGCCCAAAATTTCTAGATTTTATTAGGGTGATCAGGAATATCTGAGAAAAGCAAAGCCTTTCTCATCTTGGGACTTAATTTATAGGTGGTTGATTCATGAAAATTTCAAATGGTTATTGAAATCTGATATGGTTACTAATTTGTCATTCTTCAATATAATCAAAAAATTTAAATTTGGCCAGATTTTGTAACCTAATATATTGTAATTTTCTGGGTGTTAAGTTCGATTCCCGCCTGGTTTTTCACCTCAGATAAGCCATTTTTCTAAGCCCTGGCTGGCAAAGCCAAAATCTATTTTTTGCCATTGACCTTAGATAGGTCATTGGTGACCCTTAAAGGTTCTGGTCTCTGCCCCAAGGGCTTTTTGGACTTGGCTTTAGAAATTGATTGATTCTAGGGAATATGTCACTAACTGTGACACTAATGAGGGGTTTTTTATTAGGGATAAAGACAACAAATGAGGCAGGTTGGTATATAAGGATCATCATTAAACAAAAATGGGGGTATTGTACATTGGAGAAAGTGGTGATAAGCCAAGGTGCACCAATAAGCGCACACTTTCTTCTGACAGGGTACTATACTTTAAAATTATTCTGAACTTGAGTGATTGATTGAAGTTGATGCTGACCTGAGTTGAAAGTTTTGTAAACTGAACAGGTTCCAAACCCTCATTCACTGAGTAACTTAATAGAGCAACTGTCACTTTTCTCTCTCGTTGCAATCACTTTGCAACTTATTCAATTCAAATCTTAATTTAGTTTGATAATCTCACAGAGAAGATTAGTTTGCGCCCATGTCAGGGAGCAGTTGGGCAAGTAAGGTAAAAGGCACAGGTGGTAGGCCCGCGACTTCCAACGGTTGCAAATGCCCCAGAGAAACTGGAAGATTAGATAAAAATAAAAAACTGGCGGTTACTATTTCCCCAGAAATCCTCGCTTGCAGGCGCAATGTAACCAGTACATCAACACGCCGCACTCTCAACCACTCTTGTTGGTGGAATACGGAGTCTAGGTGTTCCTGGATATCCAACAAACAGCATTGTGGGAAAAATTTTGTGGGGATGTGCACACTCATTTCCCGACCATGGTGTACGTCGCACCTCACTCCATGTCATGTGGTTGGTTGGATCTCAGTTTTTAAAACAAGGAGGCAGCAGATGAAGCTGCTGCAGTGCACATAGTGATTGACCTCCCCAAAGGGCAATGGGTCATCAAAACTAAATGCACCAGATGGACAAAATCCAACTAAATTTTCCTCACGTTTGACTTTTTGCCCACTACAGTCAAGTGTGCCATTCTGGAGCAGCACCTGAAAGCTGGTCTTACCATATATGGCGAAATACAAACCTTTGAGATTCAATGCTTTATGCTGATGCCACACCTGTGCACTGGCAAAGCCATTGCAGTTCTGACCCCAACTGAGGAGATTGCAAAGGACCTAACCCAGATCCCGCACTCCACTTTTTTTATTAATATCAAAGGGCATACCACCCACCCTTTCTGGGTAACCATAGACAGCGCACCCCCCATCTGCACCCACTGTGACGCGTTCAGCCATAAGGCACATGCATGCCCCACTAAGGAGGGCATCACATTCCAAGAGCACCCCTCGGTGGCCATGACCAACGGGAAGCTCACTATGAACCAACCACAAGCACCAAAGAGGCCTTCCCATGGGGAGCACAAGGCTGCTACTTACTAGTAAAGCCTGTCTCTCCTCAAGAGTGAAAGAAGGCCAAACAGGCCCGCAGGGCCACGGCCAAGGAAGTGGCCAAGGTCGCCTCCACTATCTCACACTCCCAACGCCAGGAGGACATTGAGACCTTCGCGGTGGAAGCAACTCAGGAATCCCTCAACCAATCAGATTAAGATTCCCAAGCCGATTGGGCCACCCAATCTGAGGATCCAATGGGTGACTCAATCTCACTTGACCTTTGCAACCAAGCCCCGATTGGAACCAATTTGGTCTCCAACCTACCTGAAAAAAAAATTTTGGCCTAAATTTTGGTGCACCAAACTTGTCCGCACCACAAAAAATTCGTTTGGTAGCGGGGAAACCAAAAGTGAAGGCAAAAGCCAACGCGACCCTGTCTGCTAAAATTAACAAATCTTCTGATAGCATTGCTGCAAACACCCGTGCCACCATGAAGGCCCATGGGGATCCAGAGGAGGCTGGTGGGCCCAGGTGCCCACCCCTCACACCTAAGGTGCGATGGGGGAAGCCTTCACTTTAGGGACGTTGAACATCGCCAGACTCAAGGCCTCGCCATCCTGGGCTAGGAAACTGGGTTTTTTACAAAAAAAAAATTTTACCTGTGGACATCCTGGCCATCCAGGAGTCCCACTGTCCACGAGGTTCTGAGGATGCTTGGAAAACCATGCTCCTCCCTTCCCTTTCCTTCTGGTCTGAGCACTGTGGGGTGCTTATTAAGAAAAACAATTTTTTTAATTTTTATCATTGAATCCTTCCTTGATGGCTGAGTCCTCATTGTCACATATTTGTGGGCCAATGTGGTGCACTCTATTGTCAACATTTATGCCCTGACCTGTGCATGAGAGCGTTGGGAATTTTTCTCATTGGTCAAATCTCCTTCCATTACCCCCTGATCCTTTTGTAGTTGGCGACATGAATTGTTGGTTAAACACATCCATGGACCACTGACCTTCCTCATCCCACGCCCCCAGGGTCACATAGAACTTTGCGTTCTAAAGGCCACCCTTGGGTTGTTAGATGTGCTGCTGCAGCAAGCTCTGCTGCTCAAGAACATGACGCGCCCCCACATCCACAACAGCCAATTAAGGTCCATGTCCCGCATTGACCTTATCCTCACACTGGTGAAATTTTGATCCCATATTTCCCACTTCCACACATCAAAAATTGATTTCTCCAATCACCAGCTGGTCTCAATAACCTACCATCACTCACCCATCACAGTGGCTAGGGCTCCGCATTGGTGCAAACTCTGCCCACCCAAACTCGTGTCACCAGGATTTTCCACATGGGTGGAATCAGCAGCTTTGGCAAAAGAGTTTATTACACCATTTTGCGCGGACCTAATTTCCAAATGGTCAGCCTTCAAAGCGGATACCATCTGCCACACTTGCCACCTCTCCTCCCGATGCTCACAAGCAACATCGGCCATCATCTCACGCGCTCTGGAAGAGTTGGCACACCTGGAGTCCAACATCCCAGCCACGGGCTACAGCCCTGCTTGGGGCTGGAAGTGGGCAGAAGCAGCCGCCCACCTCAACGCGCTTGAAAGGCAACACAAACATCAGGTTTGTGTTCAGTACAGGGCCAAACACATTACAGAGGGCAGCATTGCTCCGCTTATTTTTTTAAAAATTCTTTGCACCATGCCAGAGCGTGGCCTGCACACAGGTGTGGAGGTCAGATGATTCCGTTGTGGATACGCTGGCCAGAGTGGTGATCAAAATACAAAATTATTACTCAAAGTTGTACCAATCTGATCCAATTCAGCTGGCTGAAATGGCGAAATTTCTCGATAACACTCACATCTGCACCATTTTATAATACCCAGAGTTAATGAATTTGATTACTCCAAATGAACTCTGGTCCGCCGTCTAAGGTGCACCAAATCAGAAATGCCCAGGCCCTGATGGCATTCCATATGAGTTCTATAAGAAGTACTTCATATATATATATCCACACTGCTGCTTGTCTCCCTTAACCAGAGCCTTCTGGATATGTGCCTTCTACCAGGAGGGCAAGAGGCCTTCACCATCACACTCTTCAAGAAAGGGGATAAGCTAGACCTAGACATCTGGCGCCCCATTTCTCTAACTAACATGGATACAAAAATTTTAACTAAAATCATGGCTAACCATCTAGGGATTGTAGCCTCTGCCACCATCTCCCCAGAACAATTCAGTTTCATACCCAGAAGGTCAATTTGGGACAATGTGCACTCTGTGGCTAACGCATGCCAGTCCACAGCCTCTGGGGCACTAGTATTCTTGGACCAACAGAAGGCCTATGATAGAGTAAACTGAGAATACCTCAGGGCCTGCCTCCATCAATTCCGCTTACCCCTCACTTCATCAGCTGGTTGATGCTGATGACAGAATCTGCGACAATGGCAGTGCGTGTCCCTGGCTTCCTCACGGAAGTAGTCCGCCCTCAAAGTGGCCTACGCCAAGGGGACCCCCTTAGCCCACTCTTATATAACTTCAGCCTTGACCCACTACTTTGAAACGTGAATGCCCGCCTCACTGGGGTCCATGCACCAGGCCAAGCCCCAGTCAAGATGATGGCATTTGCAGATGATTGTGTGGTCAGGGTGTCTAATAATCAAGATGCACGCGCGCTTGAAGCTCTCATCCAGGAGTATTCCCAGGTAAGTAATGCTGCACTGAACGCCTCCAAAACCAAAATCATCCTCCTTGGTCGGTATCAAACCTGCTGGGCCCCAGCAACCAGTGCCCAGCCTGACCCATCTGCTCGCACATGTGCTCGCCTTCCCTGCTCACCCCACACCGCCCCACTTGTGCTCCCCTTCGTGCCACGCCCCACCATAGGGCCTGTCCGCCATCTGGGCGTGTGGGTGGAGGCAGGCGGGTATGCCTCAGCGTTAATGGAAAGTCATATTCTAGACAACGTGACAAAGTGCATCGCCTCTCTCAGAGCCCACCCTACTTCCCTTACTGGCAGGGTTGTTTTAGCCAACTCTATGCTCCTCTCCAAAGTCTGGTTTGGAGCCCACGCCATCGCCTTCTACCCAGGTTTTTCAAATCTATGTATGCCCTTCTACAATGGTGGCTCTGGTCAGGCCTCCCACCACCAGTGCGGCTTGAGGTCATGTTTGGCCCTCGTTGTCATGAGTGGCATAGGCCTGCTCGACTTTAAAGCCCATGCTGCCATGATCCTGGGCACCTGGATTGTGGCCGTCACTGCCCCTATGCTCCCCTCCCAACACTGGTCCCGCATGGCCTGCTCCAACTTCTCCCGCGCCCTGGGCCTTACCAATCCGTCGAACCCTCACTCCTTGATGAAATATCTGGCTTCCCACCCATCGGCCATAGATCCTCATGGTACTAAACCCCACTTCAAACGAATCCTCCTCTCTATGCTGAGCGCTGAGTGGAGAATCTGTATTTGTGGACACACAGCCCAGAGAGGCCGCCCCTCTCCTCAGTTCACACAGGAGAACACAGGTGCTACCCATTCAAGATGGCTTGATCCCCACACGGCCCCATGTCCTATCCAGGCTGGACTACCTGGACATGATGGACATCCCTTATTCCCTTGAGACCCAGAATACTATTTAAAATACGCACACCACCCCCTGTTGCTGCCTCATATCCTATTCCATGTGTGGCGCTACCTGAGGTGGGTGTACCATATGGCTGAGCGCTATAACGCTTTACACTCATCCTGCGTCGTGTGTGGCCAGTATGGAACGCTGTTCCACCGCCTGGAGAAGTGCCCTACCTCTGAAGCGATATGGCGCGAAGTTTAACGTCTGCTTGGCCAGGATCAGGCACATCCCTTCAGTCTGTCAAGAGATATGTTTGCTATATCCATGGTATCCCCTCTTCCACCCTCCCTCCATGCTCTGGTGGTCGCAATTTCCATGTGGACTATCCACACGATTGTCTTGGATGCCATTGCAGGCTCCACCCCCACCCTCCCAGAAGCTATCCACAGATTTCGGTCCCATTTAGTGGACCACTTTCAAGCGTGGATGTTTGGGTACCTCCCATCACATCGCCATCAGCTGGTCTCCTCCTGGTTCCCAGTTTGGTTCATCAACTTGGACCCCTTCCTTCACACATGTTCAATTGTGGCTACGGCCCCTTCAAACTTTCCCCCCTCCTCCCCATAGTGGCGTTCCCACTGGCAACAAGAGATAGCATCGCTTCTCTGGGGTGCCTTCCCCATTACTAAGTTTCGTTTTCTTTTGTGATTACTTTTGGAAGTGTCCATCCCCTGGTCGGCCTTCCCCACAATAAATTAAATAGAGCAATTGTCATTTAGATGGTAACTTGTCCATTTTAACGCTAAAGCTGTAACAAGGGGCTGGGCGTTATGCACCTCACCTGGACCAACATGGGCATACCTGGCCTGTACCCAGCGTTGGTCCAAGGTGTACTTTAGGTCAGGAAGGTCCTGTGACTTCGCCCTTTGGACCTTCTGCCGCACAGCCTTGTCTTTGCTATTGGTGCCCTCAATTATGGCATGTAAACATGACATTCACATTTAACAGAAAATATACCCAACTTTGGTTCTTAGCCACTTGTATGAGATATAAATGGGGGAAAAAAGTATCTGCCTGACTGACCCTTGGTGCACCTAAGAGAGGGAATTGTGGCACCAGCCACATGAGCCACCTCCATCTCCGGTGGCTGCCCAGTAGCCAACAAAAGCATTAACGTAATAACATAAGTCTACTCCCCCAGAACATCCAAATTGCCCACCTGAATACCCTCTCCTAAGCAAAGAAAAGTGGGTTAGAGAAGTGGGAAAGCTGCTTCAGGGATTAACAACACCCCAAGCCTGCAAGACGTCCAAGATGGCCAGACTGTGGAGAGAAATTGGTCCCCAACTGCTCTGTACATGGGCTAGAAGGATACAATATTGTTGTCAGTGTTATGAGTTAATTTCTAACTATGGTGGAAAACTTTGAGCGGAAGGATTGATCATACTCTTGTAGCACAATACCATTTCTGCGCCCTTTTTACCAAGAAAGGTGGAGACATATTAAATTCATGGGCACTCTATTTTTTCATGAACGTTCTGATAATAAGTCTAGCCTGGAACTTATGGTGATTAACCACCCAGAACACCAGATTGAATAACTGTGGCACAGTCATCCATATTGATGGATGGAACAGATGTAAGACAGATGATGCACCAACCGCTGGATCCCAAAAATGACAACCATCATTACAAAATGTCTTGCAAACTTCTAAAATTCAAAAATATAGTTTGATTTTTGAGGGTCTTTTTATTGGAACTTTAAGAGGTATACTAACTTTTTGGTGATATGGGTTAAATCTACTGAGCTGGTTGAACAGCATATTTACCACTGAGCAATGGAACGGATGATATACAGATCACAAATCATTAATAGAAATCAATTTATATAAGATATGGAGCAATCGCCCCAATTGACACTTTTATCATAATATAAAAATGCAGAACCTATCTGCGTACTACTCAAAAACCTCAACTCTCATTCTTCCACTCAACTCTTATCTCAGTCTTCTTGGTCAATTCCACCCTTCTACTTAGTAATCTCCATTCATTCCATTTTAGGAGCTTTCGTCTATCTTGAGGTTTCAGCAGAATTCCCTCAATTAACTGAACCACTGATTCTCTAATTGATTCGCTTCACATCAATATAATTTACGCTCAATCTCAAGGTTGCCTCAACTCTAATTTACAATATGCTGGAATATATAGCTTATCATCCAGTCATTTCAGTTTCTAGACAGGGTAAAAAGGATAAAATGGAGTGCATTAGAACCTGTCAGGGTCTGCTGCATCATAAGCTAACAACATTTTTTGACCCAAACAATTGCAAGGCAGTTGTGAATAATCTTTCTACATGTGATTGTGGCAAATTGGCATCCATAGAATCTAAGATGCTGTATCAATCCTGAACCAGTCAGCTGAATTGTGCCTGAACTTTGCCATCAACTTTACCCCCCTGATGTGATTTTTCTTGGTAGATCAGTGTTGCTTCATCTGGCAGCCAACTGGGTTGCCCATGGCAATACCAGATTTGGCTGACTTAGTGGGTTGGTAATGAGTTTGGTGCATTTGTATCTATCAGGGACAGGCTCACAATTTCTGATGGTGAAGAGCCACAGCAAATGGTAATTCTTAAACCCAAAATTGATTTACTCAATTAATCTTTGGCAGATTCAATTTACTGATATTGGATGAACTTATGATGCCAGAGACAATATGCTGAGGGGAAAGGATCAATGCCAACCCCCTTCTGGAAGAGACCTCTGGCTGCTACCACTTCCCCACACACCCTGAATTTTTTTGTAACAACTAATGAGTGATTAGCATAGGGGGAAATGATGTAACTTCCAAGTGATACACTGTCAACCACCTTTCATCTACCACTTAGGCTAAATCTCTTTGGGTAATGAGGGGGACAGCTGCCAGCTTCTTGCCTTTCATGGTCCAAAATGGGTAGATCTCCTGGTTCAGCCTCAGGGGTTGATCCCACAGACTTACATACCCCTTGATAATTGTGTCATCCCCTCTATTGTAACCACCCTTGAGTTGGTCCATAAATTATTGAGTATGTTTTGGAAGTAGTAGCAGTCAGGAGGCCATAACCATAAGAAGGTTGGCAGTGATTCTCCCCTCAAGAGGTTAGCTCCTATAGTTCAAATTCTGCTGATAATATTTATTGGTACCCATTAAAATTTCCTGAAAAAGTTAGTTTTGGACTTGGAAATCCTCAACTGCCATTCTCTTTTGTCGCCTGTAGTCATGAGCCCATCCCTGATGTATAGGCTCAATAAACCCCTTCCCTATTCAAGGGGCTAGCCATAAGTGGCCTGGCTATGGGTACGCCAATTGCCCACCAGATGAAGCGTCGCTGATCTGCCAAGCATAATTGCACTAGGAGGAAAAATTTATGGCAAAATTTGAGATTAAATCAGCTGGCAAGATGATATTGATCCAGCATTTAAAGATTTTATAATGGCAATCAGCCATAGTAAAATTGTGTAATTTTTACAATGGCAAATGCAATTACATTGTTCCCTAATTTTTTGGTGAGCTTGAAAAGGCAGTGGACCCCAACGGATTTGTCTTTCACTCAATTTTTTCTTTTTTCGCTATCACAGCTAGTGACATATTTCCAGGCATTGAACGAACCTCTAAAGAAAATTCATACAAGTCCTTAGATTCAAGGTGAGAACCCCTAAAAGTCACTGATGACTCACTAAGGTCATTGGCTGGAAATGGGTTCTGGCTTTGCCAGACAGGGCTGAAGAAAATGGCTCATCTGAGCCAGAAAAACTGACGAAAATGACCCAAAACCCAGAGAATCAAATGTTACAAAATTACAAAATTTGGCCAAACTCTATAAAATTTTTATCTTGTTGAAAGGCAAAAAATTTACAGCTCAGAACAATTTTGTTATTGCTTTGCTACCTTCACGAAGCTTCCCTTTAAATTTAAGGCCCAAGCTGAAAAAGACTTTACTTTTCTTAGGTAAACAGTTAGATTTAATAAAGTTTAGGGATTATTTATGAATGTTTTCATACTTTTCTGTTTATTTCATAAAGAGTACTTTTGTTTGAACCATTGTAATGGTTGGATTCCTTTTCCCACTCTGGTCTAACTCCCAAGTTGGGCGCAAACCTCCCTCCCACATTGCAGCCTATTCCACCAACTCTGCCGCATCTTATTTCGCCACATTTCTCCACAGTCTCTAAGCGACCTTCCCCAGCTCTCAAAGTCTCCTGTCCCTGATGGTTGTTGTCAGTTTAGTGAGATTTGTATAATAAATTCATATGGAAACATAACCAAGATCGCATAGGACTTTGCTTCCTCTTGCTGAGTCATGTTAGGAGTGGAGGAGACAAGTTTTCTCTAGTTGCACCTTGGCGGGTTCCAGACACCAGGGGAACCAGGCAACTGCTGTCCATGTGGGTCCACAACCTTGTGTCCGTCTAGGGCTCAAGCATTTCAGTTGGATCATATTAGCCATAATTCACTCTATGTGCACCAAATGCTCTACAAAAACAGCAAATATTTCAAATATTTGTTGAGAAAATTGATTCTATGATAAAATTAACAAAATAAAACAAAAGAGGCAAGTACCTCACAAGTAAGGGCATTGTCCTTTATGTAGGGAAAAAAGGGGTATTATAGTTTGAATCATATTCTTGGGTTCTGCAGCTCTTGGGTTGACATCTTCTCATGCTACAGGTTTATAGGGTTCACACGTGGAGGAGAGGGGCAATTTGCAACCCACCATGGGAAACGAGGTAGGAAGAAGGCTAATTTATAGAAGGGTGGCGCAAGAACTGAGGCGAGATGGTAATAGGGAACGCCATGATTGGCTGCCCCCCAATTTAGGAATTTTAAAATTTTTTAAAAAAAATTCCAAAATGAGATATTTTCTACCTTCAGAGGTCTGGATCTTGATCAACATCAAATTTCTAAAATTATTGGGATGGGACGTTGAGGAAATATGGAAAAGGAGGGTAAAATAAAGTTCAGAACTTTCAAATTTTTGGCATATTGATTTTCATATCTTGATAGTCATAACGCCTTTGAAAAATTTGAAAATTTCTGGATTTTGGGGGAAATGGGAGGCGGTATTATTGAACTTAACTGAGGTATTCTAACATTTTGGTAGAGTTAAGAGATTTCTTGCACAGGAGTTTAATTTTTTAATATACCAAGTGCTAGGCAGAAGGGGGATTGAGGTGGGTACACATACAAGAAATACTCAAAAAAATGTCTTTTCCTAAGGAATATAACGCATATTGTTGGTAATAGATCTTTCCTAGAGGTGATCCTAATTTGTTATAACTCTAAAAAATATTCTATTTGATTTTTCAAAATTGTCCTTTCCTATCTGAAAAGGGGTAGTAGGCACCACCTTGTTAGGGAAACTGGAGCGCAGGAGGTTGCTGGAGGGAAAGACACAGGCCAAAGGTGAAACAACAAGGACAGTTGACCTAACAAAATGAAGAGACGTCCTAAACGGTCAGTATTGTGTTTCCACATAAATTTTTGGAGCAAAACGCACACCAAACTGGCCACAACCATCAGTGACAAGGGGCCCTGGGAGCTGGGAAGAGTGGCGTAAAATACAAGGTTAAGTCAAAAAGTATGAGGAGGTGGAGCCAGCGGAATAGTGACAGAGTAGGTGGAGGGCTCACATACAGCAGGGGGTGCAAACCAGAGTGGAAAACGAACTCCAGCCATCACAGATCTTTGGAGAGGTATATTTTGTTGAAGGAACCAAAAATTTTAAAAGAAACTGGCCCAAAATTTCTAGACTTTATTGAGGTGATCAGAATATCTGAGAAAAGCAAAGCCTTTCTCATCTTGGGCCTTAATTTATAGGTGGTTGATTCATGAAAATTTCAAATGGTCATTGAAATCTGATATGGTTACTAATTTGTCATTCTTCAATATAATCAAAAAATTTCATATTTGGTCAGATTTTGTAACCTCATATATTGTAATTTTCTGGGTGTTAAGTTCGATTCCCGCCTGGTTTTTCACCTCAAATAAGCCATTTTTTCTAAGCCCTGGCTGGCAAAGCCAAAATCTATTTTTTGTCATTGACCTTAGATAGGTCATTGGCGACCCTTAGGGGTTCTGGTCTCTGCCCCAAGG
Source organism: Massospora cicadina (assembly GCA_022478985.1). Classification (NCBI taxonomy): domain Eukaryota; kingdom Fungi; phylum Entomophthoromycota; class Entomophthoromycetes; order Entomophthorales; family Entomophthoraceae; genus Massospora; species Massospora cicadina. The sequence goes on from JAKSZP010013739.1 coordinate 24,733, forward strand.
GCTTGTTGGACTTGGCTTTAAAATGGCGGTTAGTTTCAGGAATTATGTCACTATCTGTGACACACTTGGCTTCATGCCCTTAGAGAAACCCTTACATGTCACTTTTCCTTGTTGTTGCACCATTTTCCTGGCACTTTTCCTTCAGTGACCTCCTTTGCTCCAATTTCCCTGAAATTATCTGAGAAAAATCTCGATTTTATTCTGAGTTTCTTCTTCAGTTGGGTGGCTTGAGTTAGCCCAGCCCTCTCAGAGTTTTGCCTTTTGAAGCGGTTTACTGGGGTTGTACTGTTGTGTCCCTCCTAGCCTTTATTGTTGCTTTCTTAAAATGGTGTGCTGAGGGTGTTGCGCGGCTCTTCTCACTCAAAAAGCTCATAAAGTGTGAAGTACCTGCCACTACCAGCCTCACTTTCTCTATTCGCGTGATTCAAGTTTAAAAAGGAGATCCTCACCACGTTGTCCAGCCTTAGGGCCCTCTAGAAGTCTCAAGGCAAGTGCTTAGCTGTCGTCCACCTTTTCCAGTTGCTGCTGCGTTAGATTTCAGAGGAGCTCACCAATGGTTACTCTCCGCTGGTGAGAATAATAGATCTCTCCTGGAATCTCTTCCAGCGTTGGAAACCTTTGTCAAGCCCTGTTAGTTTCTCCTACCACCTTTGAGGAATATATCTTCTTTGTTCACTTGGCCCAAGGAGACCTCACTAGGGCACAGTACTTGCTCCTGTCCTGAGAGAAGGCATCAAGGTTGAAATCTCTTAAACTGTTGAAATTGGCCCTCCTCCGCAAGTCCTTAAATAACACTGGTGCTGCACTTAGCATATGGGATAAACATCCCCTCTCCTTATCTGGGACGCGTCGCATACTTGCAACCCTGTTATCCAAAAACCTTTGTGCTGCCAGGCCTAACTGTATCTCAGAACTTTAGACCTTAAAACTTTACAACTCCATATCTGTGGTGCATTATCAGGTTTCAGATCACGTGGTGACATATCCAGCTGAGGCGCTATCTTTTATGGGCACTACAAAATATAATCATAGAATACCCCTCTGTACTCTCCAAGTAACTCTTATAATCAGCAGTAATCTGGCAGGAAGGTGAGACTGAATCTCCTTCATAAGTGGGGGTCTCCTCACTATTGGTTCTGCAACGCTGCACTCCATGTAGTACCCCTTGCTTTTGTCCTCAAAAGTAGAGGAGGTTAGTAGGTTTAACCCATTTGATTCAGAGTATTCACTTCACTCTAGTCATGGACCCTCAGTATCCGTTTTAAAACCTATGCCTCCTGTCTTACCTGTCATCCCAGTTTGACCTGTTTAAACTCTTCCCTATCACTTTAGAGTCACCTCTAGTGACGGACCCTATCCAGAAATGGGTTAATCCATGAAAAATGATTGAAGAGGAACTCTTCTTGGCAACCTCACCGAAAAGCTTGGCATTCCTGACTGTTGTAATTGCATGTTATAAAGATCTTCCTCCCGCCAAACATAGAGCATTAAGCGACCCTATTTCGTTCAAATCCCGTGGGCAACTCACTGGCAATGTGAAGTCATACGCTGTTCAATCCTCAGAGAATACTCTCACTTATACTCCGCCCTCTGGGCTTGGAGCCATCCTGCCCTCCCTTTGCTCTGTAAAAAAAACATCCTCCTCTGCGTAATTCTTATTCGTGGCTACCTTCTCCTCTTCAGAGAAGAATTTCAAGCGCTCACTTTATTGATACTGGCACTACCAAAAAATTATTTTCAAGAGCTGGCGGAGGCTATGGACCTACCCTTGGGTGTTGGTCGGTTTGTGAAGAGTGTTGCATCTCAAACTATTTTCGAACTATCATGTACTATCATCTGTTCCCTTTGTTGCATGCGGTGGGTAATTTGTAGAGTACTTCACCTTGATTAAAAACCTCCTTAACCCGTTATTACAGTTACTAGGTGGTGGCGACGATTTGACATCTTCACTAACCTCATGAACTTTATCATGCATAAAAAACTTAAGGAGTCACGTTTACCATCTCTTGCCTGGATGAGAGCGCAATGGCGCTCCCTAGAAGGTGGAACCACTCTCCTAAGGTGGGCCTAGACTCTGATCAACTGAAAAAACACCCTGACCTCAGCACATATTTTGTCTGAATGCATTTGCATATATGCTGACCTGTTTGATCCCTCTAAAGCCGTCCACTCCACCAGCAAACCAAGTTTGACTTTAAGTTTAAGTTGACTATGGACCTATTCAAAAATATCTCTAATTTATCCCTTGTCCTTAAGGAGAAGGCTTCCTTAGATTTTTGGGTTGATGTCATGCTCTTTAAGAGTCAAATATTCAGGAAACCTCGTCGGTGAGCTCCCCTCCTGTTTGTAAAAGTGTCTGATGGTTTACTTCGTCCCTGTGTTGATTATGCAATCTTAACAACGTGACAGTGCCTGACCTCATCCTCTCCCCCTGGAGCAACAGAATGCCTGCTTCGTGGAGAAGGCTAGGTTGTTTATCAAGCTGGACTGCCTTAGTGCCTTGAACCAAATCTGCATTATAGAAGGCTGTCAGTCTTTTGAGATGACGAGCAAGCCACGATCCCTGCTCCTGAATTGAGCCTTGACCATTTTGACTCTCAAACCAGCATGAAAGGAACCCTATTCTGAAGACACCAAAACCAGATTTGATCAGGAAGCATCACGTGTACAAGAATTGATGGAACCACCTTCAAAAAACCCATCCCTGCTTTCCAAATCATGAGAGTCAAGGCAAACACCACTGAAGTAACAAGGATGATGCAGTACAATGAGGGCACCATCCAGGCAGTTGATCCAGGAGGTAGTAAAAGATCCTGATCTTGAAGGGCCATGAAGGTTACAAAGGCACCATGCCCCACGCACCTTAAAATATCAACGCTTTTTAACAAAATAAAGTAGTCTATATTCACTTCATCTTTTTTGTTTTTTGACCTCTCCACTAATTTTTAGCTTTGAGCCCATTTTTGGACTATAGTGACAGTCATGAGAACTGTTACTCTGTTAGAAGTGGTGATCACTACAGGGAGCTCTGAGCTGTCCTAAGTGAAAATTTATATCACAAATTATGGAGAATAGTGACAGTATACTCTATTTCCACTCGACATATTTTTTCAAGCCAAATTACACAAATTTATAAAACAGATTACATTCGCCCATAGTAGTTTCACTCTGATGTCCTCGGATTCTCTGCTGGCTGCTCCAGCGTGGGGCAGTGGCGAAAAATCCCCTGCCATTTTCCGTCCAGCAGTAAAACGTGCTAGGACTGGTTTACCCAGTCATTCCAACCCTATGGGCCAATTTTTTCTGCCCAAGGACCTGGACGCCCACCTTGCTCATACCCAAGCGGTATTATGCTGCACCCTAGTGCTCCCCCAAAGCAACATGCGCTACAGCCTAAGGGTTGAATATGGGAAACTATTCCCATAACATGACCAAGCCATTATTGAAATGGCACAGGTGGTGATGACGCCCGCCAGCTTTATTGATTTCTGCCCCTATAAGGGGTATTTCAACCTCGGCTTCACCTGCAAAGCCAACGCTGCCACTGCAGCAACTGTGCCCCTGGTATTCCAGGGCACCCCTCTCCCCACAACTCGGACTTGGCTCCCAGAAGACACCACCTTGGTGATTCAGCTTGCTGGCTTGCCCACCCACCTCCCCCTGAAGTGCTCCACCAGGAGCTGATGGATGGTTTGGCAGCCTATGGCTCCAACCCCATCTTACAATTTGTGGTCCCAAATGGGGCCACACGACTTTCTGGGCCTCAGGCATATGCCACAATAAGCCCTGAATTTAATAAAATTGCGGTGGAAATTCCGCCACACACCATTATTCCTTCAGCACCTAAGCATCCATTCTGGGCCTGCATCGAGGGTGGGTGAATGATCTGTCCATCATATTTCAAGTTAGACCACTCGACATACAAGTGCCCCTACTCAACCACTTCAAACAGATCGGATGACTCATCTGCTAATCTCCAATCCGCTGCCCACCCTTTACAATTTCAGGCATGGGGCACAATCCTACCTCCTCCACCCCAAAGCCTGCTGCTGCAGCTACACCTGCAGCCACCAATCAGCCTTCTCCTCACCCCAATGCCATAAATAATTTTTCCAATCAAGCATCAGATTGGATCCCAATTTGATCCCATGCTTCCACAAATGAATTGAACTAACCTCAACTGTACGCTGATTCCCCAATCCAATTCAACCAAAACCCATGGGAATTATTGGCTGAAATTTGCAAATCAGGCAAGTTCATCGAAGAACCATCTCTGCAAATTGAGCGGTTCATTAATGCAGAATGGGACGCCAAAAACCCCCTCAACTTTATACCCCACAGCCAAATGCCAAATCATTTTGCAGTGATCACCAGCTTGCAGTCAAAGCAGCTGCAACACCAGATTGTTGTCCCCTGCGTAAATCTGTCACTAAATCAGTAGCAATACTCAAAGGAGGAATTCCACCTTCTGTTATCCCCGCAACCTTAATGTCAAAAAGCAAAATATTGATGAACAAGTATTACAAAAATGCAAACAATGCTATCCAGAATGTGGCAGCTATAGCATGGAATCCAAAAGCAAATATAACCTGAACCAACATTGCCACGTTCATTAAGCTTCCAGACACCCAAATTAAAGCTGAAAAAGCTTTAAATGAATATCTTAGTGCCATTTACCTAGCTGGCAATTTCCACGAAATTCTAATTATTAGAGATATCGAACCACATACCGCAGATGCCCCAACGCCATTACTGACTGCCGTGACATGCACTTTACTATGAGAGGAAGAAGCTGCTGCCAAAGAGGCTGCCAAAGATGAGACCCCTAACCCCCCTCCCCTTCCTCCATGGAGGGATAAGCAGCTTCCGCTGCTCACCTGATTGGTTGGTTTTTGAAGCGTTTCACTCAATCCGCTCATTAGGGCGTTTTGTTTGAACCAAATAGTTACGCTTTTTTAGTATATTTTTAGTTTTGGTAATGTCCATCCCCTGTTCGGCTTGCCTCAAATAAATACGAATAAATACAATAATGGAGAATACTAGCAGTCCCAAAGATCAATCTTCTGATTGGTCAAGAAGTGTTGCATAATGGATTAGTAACTCGCAGTACTAAGTACCGCCTCTCAGCCTGATTTTCTAAAATTCTGGGCCGCATTCCATTTCTCCCTGCCCTCAGTTGACGGAAGTCATTACCAACTCCAGTAAAAGAACCTTAACGATATTGTTCAACATTTTATCAATGACATCTACTCTGTGAGTGCCCACTTCAGCTGTTCCCGAGCCTCTTCTTTGCCCTCTACCATGTGAAACCTCTATACCTTGGCCAAGCTACTAGAAGGAGAACTTACAGTGGGACCTGAACGCTACCTTCAAAACTTTGTTCAACCAGCTATTTATCACCTTCTCCCGTTAGTTGAGTTTCACCAACATGAGGTCTCCAGACAGCTGAGGCTCACCCAAACCTTACACTCCCATGTCATTGATTTCTACAATGTGGCCTTCTCCTTTGTCCACAACAATTGCAAGGCCATTATTTATAACAAAAAAGTCAAAAAGGCCTGAGACCAGATTGTGGTGTTGGATAGTTAATCTCTGGCTATCTCGAGGACCAGCTGCATCGGAATGTCCAACTTCTTGGGGCTACCTGGAATTAGTGTCTCCTCCAAGTTGAGGATCAGGCATGGACCCTGCAATAATACTATTAGAGCTGGCATCTTAAAACTACACCTCCAGGAGTGAAGGTCCCAATGGGCCTAGGGGGCCTGAAGGCCCCAAGGGATGTGAGGGACCCAAAGGACCAGAAGGTCCTTGTGGACCTCAAGGGCGCTCAGGTCCCACAGCACCCACTCCTGAAGGCCCTGAAGACCCCTGGAGAAAGGATGTGTTAGCAGCCTTGGCTGCCCTATGTGATTAAATTCAAAATGTAGCTCAGGGGTGTATACTCTGAGTGGACGGAGTCCCCCTCAACCCTAGGGTCTCCATTGAGGCACTGTCAGACAAATGGACAACTTCAGCGCCTTCACCAAGCTTATGAAAACCGCATCTCTCAGCATAAACAAACTTGTTTAGGGTTAAAAACCTGTTTGTCCATACTTGAGAGTCAGCTTCATATTTAAAGCACCAACATTTAACCCCTAAAAGGGCAGATCACAAATAAGGCTTCCTTTTCCTCCCTCAACTAAAACTGGGATGATATCCAAGAGGACCTCAAGGCCTACAGCAACGGATAGACCAGATGGTCCCCCATGACTATCAAAAACTTAGATATATAAGTTGGAGCCCATCCCAAGCGTTAACACCCTCTCCACTCATATTGTAACTAACATTAAACCTAGTTTGAAAGAAAGGTTCACTTGTGGCTAGGAGAGAATAGCCTCCTTTTTGTACGCAGATGAGAGTTTCATGGATGAGGCCACCAACTGGCAGAACGTGAAGCATATCTACTCCTGCTACAGAAGCACTTCCCAAAAGATCATGGCCCCTCATTTGGAAGAGTTCAGCGCCTGATAACAGGTCCATAGGTCCTTAATCCAAAAGTCAGCAGCAATAAAACCCTGTCCAACCAAAAACAAGCGTTCATGGGTATCTGCCTGAATAAGGGAAAATCATCATGGTAATTTCCAGCCGTTTTTAAGACCAAGCACAACCATTAGTTACTACCAATCATATCACCTTGGATAATGCTATCACCATTGTCATCTCCATGCTGGGATCCTACCCCAAGGTTTAGATTCATACAATTAGACAGAAGAACGGTTTTAACGGCACCTGGGAGATCAAGAAAGCACTTAAAGAGATACCTGCGTCGACCCTACACTCCAAGTCTACCTCTTCAGGTCCTTCCAACTGTCCCCAAGTTCATGTGGTCAAAAACAAGAAGAATCCTTGACCTCAATGCACTTATTGTAATAGTTTAGACTTTACGCCAAGGCTTCTGAAAATGACTTTCTGAAAAGTAGGGAAAAGGGCCATCAGCATGAAGGAAGAGGCGCTCCATGCTGAAATCTCTACTACGCCTCAAGAATCCCTAAACCTCGAATAATCCTAAAGCTGTTGTACCTGAAGAGGAAGTTTTGGTACCCATTGATAATAAAGAAATTAATATTGTTTACTCTTCTTCTGATGGCTCTTCCATGTTTCTCACGCTATCTCACCAGTTTGGAATCCTGGTCACCCGCATTGCAGTTCAAGTTTATAAGATCCTGGTCCTCGCCACAGTTGACAGTGGCTCCCTGTGATCTTTATTTTTACCAAGTTAGTGGGTACATCAAGATCGCTACAGACTTGCCCATTATATGGAGTATGGCACGGCTAGCCGGCAATATACTCAATCTATATGGGCCTAATCTTTTCTACTTAAAAGGTTTAGAAAGCTCACTGTAACTACCCCAACTGTTGCTCTAGATAACCCTAGCCATGACCTGCTCCTTGGGACTCAGTTACTTTGAGACTACTCAATGTATTCCATTACAATGACAGCTTTCTATCCCTACTAGGGCATTGGGTCCCCCTGATCTTCAAAACCTCTTGTGACTCTAAGATGGAGGTCAAGGCCTGAGTCTGCTTAGTGGAGAATGAAGGCCAAATCATTTGGCTTAAATATCAAATTAGGGGTTCTCAAGTCTGATTTTCCCCCTTCTGTTAATGCGCAAGAAGAAATGTCAATCTACTTGCTTAGGGCGACTACAATACCTCCGAAGTCACAAGTCATTGTTAACACCTGGGTCCATGTTAACATCCCCTTTGGATATCTACTGGAAATCTAAGGCCTAGACAACCCTTCCACTAAGGAGGTCTAGCCTGCATGGTAATTCTAGATGAAGCTTGTGGCGGATCTCTATCATTGTTGTTGGCTAACCTTACTGACAAACCCAAAATATTAGGCCCAAACAGTCCTGCTAACTATGTCCTCCCAATACCAGTGGAGGCTTTCACCAATGTCTAGAGTTTTGGGAGATTGAGAGATTTTGGTTTGGAAATGCCCCCGTCAGTTGGCCTGGTTGACACTAGTATTGGAAAGGACCTCACTGATGACTAACAGCGCAAAGTCCAAGAGTTGTTAAAGGAGTAGTCAGACCTATTTTTGGCATTGACCTACAACTTTGGGATAATGTACGTGGTCCTACATCACGTGAAGTCTGGATATGCTACCCCTTCAAGTCCCAACAATACTGCAAGAGCAAGGTTGAAGAAGCCCAGGTGGTTGTGGATCTCAGAAAACTACTTGTTGGACTCCTAGTGCTTTTTCGCAGCCCTTGGGCCTCTCCTCTTCTGCTGGTTTGGAAGAAGAACAGCAGCCACTAGGTGGTGATGAACAATTGATGGCTCAGCTCCATAATCAGGAAGGACAGTTATCCTCTGCCCCAAATCGACGATTTCCTCTATCTATTTGCTGAATCACAGTACTTTTCCAAAATGGACCTTACCAGCAGATATTGGAAAGTAAAGCTCGCCAATGAAGATTGATCCAAGTGTGCACTCATAACTGACAAAGGACTACTTGTGCCCAAAAGGATACCCCAGGGCCTCTGCAACGCACCAGCCACTTTTCAACGTACCATGGATGGGATCCTTGGGGACTTGAAGCTGTCATGCGCCCTTATCTACCTAGATGATATTACTGTTTTCTCATAAATCTTTTTTGGACACACTGAGTGTTGAAAAATTGCTTTCTAAGTGACAGTGGGATCTGCTGTTTGGAGGCCAGCCAGTATGAAGACTGGTCGGCCCTTGCCATTTGCCCTAGGCTCAGGGCCAGCAGCGCTGGCTGACCCCTTGGCATATCACCCGCGCCATTCAGGGATCCCCTAGCTTAGCCCTCACTCAACGAAGTAAATTATAAACTTAATTCAAAAGTAGATTAGGAAAGGGGAGATATTTATTGAAAGGGAAGTGCCAGATATCTATACTTTTTACAAAAGGGCTATTGCACCCACCGCCGACCTATTGGCCTTCTGCTGGCTCTAGCCAACCACTCTTTCAGCCTTCCGCTGTCCTACTCTCTTCCCTGGCGCCAACCCTCTCACTCCATCTTTACTAATTATAGAATATCTATTTTTGCTCATCCTTGGCCTTAAGTTGCCAGAGATATATAAATGATAAATATAAATAAATGTCACATTTGATTTGCCCTTCAAATTGATTATTATGCACTGTAAACATCTTCAGTCGCACAGGTAACTCAGGACATCTCATCTTCACACTGACACACATTTTGACTTGTTGAAGTTGATCGTTTGGATTGCCTTTCTCAGGCAATAATTGACTATTATAAATGAGGCACCGGAAACAACCTTGGCCGCCTCAAACTTGAAATAGTCAGGTTCCACTGACATCGCTTTAAATAAACCAAATGGAGCATCCTCAGTTATTAGTTGCCAGTGATCCTTATACCAATTTGGGCCAGAAATTGGCTCCGCTCAAAATCTAACCTCCAAACTTGGTGGAATGCATAGATTTGGCTCAACCCAATTTGGGGAGCAACTCACCATGAAATCATCAAACCATAAAAAATTTAGTCAATAAGTCATTCCATCAGGATTGACCTATTTAATCCCAAATCTCATTGAATTATTAAAGGATTCCATCTGGTTAAAATTCTGACACTGAGCATCTCATGGAAGTTTTCATTTGGCTCTGGAAGGCCTCTATAAAGCTTAAACTGTCAAAGGGCTCTTTCTTTCAGTAAAAAATGGAATTTCTGGGACATGAAGTTTCAAAGGATGGCATCCAGACTAAATCCAGATAAAGTTGATACCATAGTAAAGATGTTGCTCCTCCAGAGCTTAAGAAATATTCAGGTGTTCCTAGGCATGGTGGAATATTATCGTCAGTTTATCCCCCAGTTTGCTGATCTAGCCGATCCACTATTTTAACTCCTGCAGAAGAATGTGCCATCCAAATGGCGCCTGAACAAGAACAGACTTTTATGCCTTGATAACTACTCTATGTACTAAACCAATTTATTCCACCCACATTTTTAACAACCCTTCTTGTTGTTTAAGGATGTTAGAAATGTCACCGTTGGTGCTATCCTAGCCCAGCATGACAATCATCAGGTCGACCATCCAGTAGCTTATTTTAGTAAATCACTGAGTAAGGCTGAATGGAACTATGGCATTATCAAAAGAAAGCTCCTGGCTGTCTTGCTAGCTATTAAACATTTTTGGCCTTATCTCTATGGTACCCACTTTACCATTGTCACTTACCATTCCTCATTCTGGTGGCTCCAGCAGATGAATAACCCAAAAGCCGCTTAGTCAGATGGGACTTATGACTTCAGAGCTATGATTTTATTATTGTCAATTATGTGGGCGCAATTCACCAAAACGCTGACGGTCTATCCAGGATGTTAGTGCTAGCAGCTTTGGTCCCTGAGGAGGACCAACTGTATGATCTGATTGGTTTACCTGAGCTATGGGAGTTAAAAACTCCCAAGGTCCAAGCTGAGCTCTGAAGGATGACCCAAGGCACTCAAATCAAAAACAGGCTGCTCTACAAGAGAGTCAATAAGGAATGGCTCCCTTATGTCCGCCCTTCTTCCTGAACCAACGTTATCCTAGAAGGCTATACTACTGTGGGACATGGGGCAGTCAAGAAGACTCACTGGTTGAAGTCATGATGTTACTGGGACCAAATGGTATAGACCATCCATTTGGTCTTGAAGGCATGTATGATTTACCACTCCCAATACCAAGCCAACACTTGATTTCAACACTTGGTCATCACCCTGACAGGTCCGTTCAGCGTTGTTAGCATCAATGTGATAGGCCCTCTACCCACTGGATTATATGTCCATAAATACATCCTCTTAGCCATGAACCAAATGACCAAATGGGTCGAAATGATTTCAGTTTCAACTGCTACTGCAAAAACCACGGCTCCTTAATTATATGATCCATTCTCACTCATAACTGATGCCATAAGTCTTACTTTTGGAATGTGAATTAAATCTCACCTTGCAGGTAGTCCAAGAACTTACTTTGTTTTTGGCGCTAACCAAAGTTTCGCCACTTCTTGCAACCCATCAACCAATGGGGTGGTGAAACGCGCCAATAGTGCCCTTATCTCTGTTTTCAGAAAAAAGGTGACCTCTGATACTGCCTGTTGGAATCATAATCTACCCAGCGCGTAGCTTGCCTACTGAATAAACTATCATAAAATTTATTAAAGTTTTCCCCTTTGAAGCTCTGTATAAGTACTCCATGGTTCACACGTAGTGTACAGAATTTGCTTAAAACCTCCGCTCCTGAGAACTCTGATTTAACTATGAGGGCCTAACCAATAGAATTGTCTATCTTTAATCCCTAGCCACGCAAGGCGTTTTCACCACCAAGAGGTAGACACCCAATTTAAAGTCAGCTGACCCTCCTTACCCATTTTTCAATTAAGTGACATCATTCTCTTCTATCGCCATTGACCTGGAGTTCAACAGAATAAGCTCACGTTCTTTGATCTGGACCTTATGAAGGTCATTTATAAGGTAAACTCTGAGTACTCCATTGCTGATGTCAATCAGCGGACAGTAGTGAATAAGGTGCATGGCCAGTTCCTCTGGCCCCTATACTCCCCTCCATACAGAATACTAAAGAGGGCTTTGTAAGGATTTGAGATGACGAGCATGCTAAAATCCTTGCTCACAAATTGAGTCATGACTGATTGACTATCAAGCCAGTTTAAACAAAACTTTATCTTGAAAGTAATAAAACCAGATCTAATTAGGAAGTATCATACTATGAGAATTAATGGAATCACTTTCAGGAATCCTGTCCCCACTTCCCAAACCATGAGATGCACAGCCCCCACCGCTGCAATCATGAGGACAACACAGTAAAATGAGGGCACTATCAAAGTGGACAACCCATATGTCGGACCTTTGCCCTCACAGCTCCAAGAAAAGAATGTTGTGGGTTGAAATGGGCTGACAGGGAAATGTCAGACATTTACGAGTTTTAAATGATAATAAGGGTGATAGATGATACAAATGATTTTATTGGCCAAAAGACCCTGGCCAATTCTTGATGGAACCCCAAAAATCAGGGGTATCAATTCTATGAATACTATATGGCAATTAGCACAAAGTCAGGCAGTCAAAAATGTCCTGACCATGTGAGAAACTTGGGGAGTCCATCGGCAGTTTCTCCCCCTGCCATTTCCAATTCCCTTTAAACATCTAAGCGGGGACCACCCCCTTTGTAGGCGTGGCGGAGGTCCCCCAAAGTGAAATAATTTTATCAGATGGGAATTGGTTGAAGTTCTTCAAATAGTTACCTCATGGGTACGTCTTGCTAAAAAATATCTCCCCATCTATTGTGCAGACAAAGTGAAGCGAGTTTCAAGCTTTGATAGGCTACTTTTTAATATTACCAAATTCAGACAGTGACAAGCCATTCTGGATTATCCTTAAATTACCTTTGATCCTTGATGCAGTTTAAATACTGGCTGGTCAGATATCAAGAGGGTTCATTTTTTTCTTTTACCCCCACAGCACTAAAAAAAACTATAAAAACCTTATAACTTCTTAGTTTTTTGTGCCTGTTTATTTTATCCATTTTTAGTGGTATCAACCCTTTGGTTGTTGGAGTTTAGGCTTTACGCACCAGCGAGCTCATTCCTACCCTAAAGTTCAACACCATAAGCCAGTTAAAGATCCTGATCTTGTGGGGCCACGAAAGTCCATAAGTCACCATGCCTCAGCAACCTATAAACATTGACGCTTTCTAGATTCTAGAATCATACAAGGCATGCTGACCAAGGGGATGAACATACCAACTGAAAATAATAAAGCCCAAAACAAATTGAGCGACAAAACAAAAGTAATAAAAAACCTCCAACCAGGCATTGAGTGAAGTACTGCTATCCCACCATGACAGAGGGGAGGTAGGGTCAGGCAGCTCTTCTTCAAGTGCATCTTTTATGGAAAATGCATATTAGTTGAAAAAGTGGACAAAAGCAGAGAGCAAGGGCGTTGTGGCATCGGTGTGGTGGGGTTGGAGGAGTGTGAGATAACGGTTACTTACATCAAGATCAGCTTAGAAGACAGCCTCAACAACTCTGCAACATCATGTTCAGCTTGAAGGTGGGCGTCTGGGAGTTGGGCCAAGTTTTCAATATTTTGATGGCTAAATTGGAGGTTGAGCCAAATGCTGCTAGTTTTACAACATGCATGTTAGCGGCTGTGGCCTCGCTGGCCAATTTGGTGATTTTTCCTGTGCTACTTTGGGGAAACCAGGCGGGAAGTTGACTGTGCTCAGCCCTTTATTGAATTAATCCGTTGATTATGCCACTTTTTCTCAAAGGTGGTGGCAATGGGGTGAGGCCACTGCTGCTAAGGCAAGCTGGTGGTCACTTTGGAATGGGATGACATTGGGTTTAGTAGCATATTGTCTGGGTGAGAGGGTTTTGTCAAAATCTGAGATATAAAAATTTAGCTCTATCATATTTATCTGGACCTTCTTTATCGAATTCCTCATTCACATTTGAGGCATTTTTACCTTATATTATCAACCTTATCCAATAGGTCCCAAGGATTTTGGTTTAAGATAATAATGGATATAGAATTTGGGTGGGTGGTAGTATTCAAATATGTTGCTTGGGTTCAAATGGTGGTCCAAGCCTGACTCTGATTTGTCAGGTTGTTCTCAGGGTGGTGAGTGTGGCTGGAGGTTTTGGTGGGTGCTTTCCTGCGTTGACTCAACATGTGAGAATGTTGGATGGGAGGGGGAAACAAAACGCCCAATTAAAATGTCACTGAAATGGATTCAAAAATTGTTTCTTGTGAATTGGCATGGGGGCAGACCATTTAGAGTTGTCAAGTTCAAAACAAATTGGACAAATCTGTTGACTGCTATCAACATGAGCCTTAAAAGAAATGCTCCAATCCCACAGCGATACATGCTTGTGGGAGGAATTTGTTGGGCAATGGCAGAGTGATTTAGATGATGGATGAAGTGGCTCAAGGGGCAGCCAGTCGCTCTGCACCAGAAGGGACAGTGTTGACTAGGTTGGGCTGAGTGCCATAAGCCAAAAGCCCTAAAAACAACCCATAATACAAAATTTGGAGTGGGAGATGCAAAGGGAGGTTGTCAAATGACACCACCAGTGTGGTGTCATTAGGGAGACGAGTTCAGTTAATGGGGATGGGGTTATTTTTATAAATGAGAGGAGTCAACGCTGCCGCTGCAGCATCCTCTTCTGTTTGGAATAATATATAAAAATACCCCTTAAAAGGGAGGAAATTGATAAAGCCAGATGGCGCAAAGGCAGCAGTGGCAAGTTTGATTATTGCTTTGTCAGCGTATGGGAATAAACGCTCATAGTCAACATGGAGGCAAAATTGGATATTGGATCTAGGTAGGACCAGAGGATGATGGCGAGTTGGATGGGTGCACACAAGGTGAAGCGCTAAGCCCTGTGGAGAACAAAATGGCCAGTAGATTTTGGCAGACTATTCTATCCTGTCCAAATGTGTTTCCCTGAAAGGTGGAAAACGCTGGGAGGTGGATCACCACTTCCTCACACTGGAGCAGCAAGCAGCGGATCCAATGATATTAATTGGATAATGGACGTGTCTAGATGGTGGTAGATAATTTCTACTTTTTTTGTAAAATTTACTCAAAAGTGAGATCAAGAAGAAAGAAAGATATATTATTACAGTTTCTAACACAAAAAGGTATTCTATATTCCCCCATCTTTTCGTATTTTTTGAACTCTCCACTATTTTCAGCTTTGAGTCAATTTTCAGACTTTTGCAACAGTCAAGAAAATTGTTATGCTAAGAAAGGCCAAGAGTGATTGACCACTTTTCATACCTGGAAAGGCATCTACCCTTTCAGGGTCACACTGTTTGGTTTGAGTATTGCCCCGCATGCTTTCAGAACTTCATTGATGCTGTCTTGGGAGACCTTATGGGAACCTGCACAATTGCATACATGGATGACATACTGGTTGTTGAGATTCTGATACAACTGGGTGTTAAGCCCTAGATAGCTACAGCAGATTGGCTAAAGTTTGCCAACCATGATTACTAGTGTACAAATACTGAGCGCATTGGAATAAAGCGATATTGAGTCAGGAAGGATATGATTGGAGCACCTCCAAATAAGGTGATAAGGCAATGTCGAGACATGATGAATTAAGGAGATTGCCTCAAAATAAGTCAATAGTGATGCTAAGAATAATATACCCGCTGGGACCTTACAGTTATGATGAACCATTGAGGATATGGCGGTAAAGAATAGTCTAAGCAAAAGGATTGTTATTGATTGAAGTTGCTGATATATAAGTGAGATGAGAATAAAGAGGGATGAAAAATGCTATTAAGAATTAGAGAGCGGAGAAGAAGGAAACTGATAATATTATTCTAAAACAAAGTAGTGTAATCAGAGCTAATTGCTTCATATCTTATTGAATAATTTATAATTTTTGTTTTTAGGAGCAACGATCCCCACATTATATGTCTGTTGCACAGTGGGAACAAACCTATGTGACCCTTACAGCGTATTCCAATGATATTTCCAAAATTTTAACACTGGTCTTCTCCCCAAGCAGAATCACATGCTCATCATCTATTATCTGTCATGAAGTGACTTGCACATTTGAACCTTACTATTTAAGCTAGCATGTGTGAGCTCTTCCAGTCCAAGGTTGAGTTCTCAGGAAGTATTATCTTTTTCCACAGCCACATGATCACCCTGGATAAGGAAGCAGCCATTTGCAATTGGGTTACTCCCTCATCTCTCACAGAGTTATGCAGCTACCTAGAGACGTGTAATTTCTTCAAGAAGTTTACCCCCGCTCTCAGAAGGTGCCGCCCCTCTCTACACCGCTTCAGGGAAGAAGATTTTAATTTGGACCAGAGAATGCAACGTTGTGTTACATTCTGTTAAGTTCATACTCTTGTCTAGCCTGGTGTTAGCACATGCAGACCCCGGCTGCCCTTTATTGTTGCCACTGACGCTTCCAACTTTGTGGTGGTAGCTGCTCTGTTTTAAGAGGGAGAGATGGAGTGGAACGGCCTGTTGCTTATTTTTATAAGATGACCCTGGCGCAGCTCAACTTGCTATTCATGATAAGGAACTCCTCGCTGTTGTTGAAGCGGTACAGCATTGGCGCCACCATTTGCATGGGTCCAAAAACCCTTTACTTTCTGCACTGACCATAAGGCGTTGATCTACTACTGCGCGCCCTAGAAGCTATCACCTTGCCAGTCCGGTGGTTGGAAATCCTATCAGTGTTTGATTTCCAATATGACTTCAATAAGACACCCAAAACCTGTTACCAGATACCCTACCCAGGAATCCTGCCTTTGCCCCTGACCCAGCACTAGTTGACGCCCATGATACCCAGATGTTAGTTAAGCCAGTACAGGTGAAGGAGAGCCACTGTCCAACCCCCGCTCTGCTTCTAATGGAACCTTTGGAAGGGGATACTGACAACCTTGCCCGCGTTAGGTTGCTAAACTTCTGTCAGCTGACTATGACAAGCTTAAGAAGGCATGCCATTAAAATGGCGAACCCCTGGACAAAGGCTACCAGTTGCTAGATGAGATCATCCTCCAACAAGGCAAGTGGTGGGTACCACGTGGACCTCTGAGAGAGGAAGTGATCCAGGAAGCTCATGGCCCTCTAACTGCTGGCCACATTGGAAAGGACAAGACTCTTGAGCTGGTCCACCGCTCCTACAGTTGGAATGGTATTGCCACAGATGTGGCAAAATTCACAAAGTCCTGCCTGATGTGTAACTGGTTAAAACTTAGTCACCTGAAAAACGCTTGGATGCCTGTCCCCCTCTAAGCCGCAGAGGGCCCTTGGACATCAGTGTCCATCAATTTTATCTTGGAGCTCCCCTTGTTTCAGGGTTATGATGCAGTGATGATTGTAGTGGACCGCTTTAATAGATGGCCCATTTCATCACCTTCAATAACACTATTATCTCAGTCAAAACAGCCTCCTCTTTGTGGAACGCATCTTTTGTCTACATGGCTTCCCAAGGAGATTATCAGCAATTGCAGCCCACAATTCACTGCCAAGCTCTGTGAAACCTTAATGTTTATCCTAGGCATCCGCCCAAGCCAATCCACAGCCTCCTACCCCCAGTCAGATGGGCAGATGGTGAAGGTGAACCATGGTTTAAAGAAATTCCTGTGTAGTTATTCCAACGCTGAACAGAAAAATTGGGCCTCTCGCCTCCCGCTAGCACAATTTTCCTATAATGACCTTACTCATACCCCTACAGGCACATCCCCTTTTTTATAAACTAAAGTTACAACTTCAGCTTCACCCTAAGTCCGCGGATTGAGTCCACCGTTGTTGCTGCCAATGAGCGCGCTAAACAGCTCAGAGACATACACCAGGCAGTGAAGGACCATCTCGTTGATGCTGTGGGGATCTACAAAGCATATGCTAACTTTAAGCGCTGCAAAGGCCCTGAGTACAAGCCAAGTGATTGGTCATGGTCAACGCCAAGAACCTCCACCTGAAGCAACCCTGTCACAAGTTAGGCCCAAGCGTATATAACTCTTCAGGATCTTCAAGAAGTATGGCCCGTCAGCTTACCAGGCTGACTTACCCCTATATTTAACCGAGGTAAGCCAACCAGGGGATGGAGATTACTGAACTAAAACTAATTATCATAATAAAAAAATAACGATTCAAACAAAACGCCCACAATGGATGGATCAATTGAATCATGCCTAACAAAATATTCAACCAGGTGGGCAGTGAATACTGTTATCCCTCCATGGTGAATGGGGAGGGGGATTGGGGGGCTCGTCTTCAGCTGCATCCATCTCATCCCAGAGTAGGGTGCATATTAAGGCAGACAGTAAGGGTGTGGGGGCATCGGCGGTATGGGGTTTGATATTCTTAGTGACTGGAACTTCCAAATAGTTGTCAGCCATCATAATGTCAATGATGTATTTGGCCAAAGCATCTTCAGCTTTGAGGCGGGCGTCTGGGAGTTTAACAGACGTGGCAATGTTGGTTCAGGTTATTTTTGCTTTCAGATTCTATGCTACTGTTACCACATTCTGGATGGCTTCAGTGACGTTTTTGTATAAAGCTTTCATATTGATCTTACTTTGTGTAGTAAGATCTTTGAGGATAATGGGAGGTGAAATTCCTCCTGCGAGTGCAGCCACAGATTTGGTGGCAGCTTTGCGGAGCGGATGGCAATCTGGTGTGGTGGCTGCTTCTACTGCAAGCTGGTGGTTGCTGTAGAACGGTTTGGCGTTAGTTTGTGGGGTATATTTCTGAGGCGGGAATTTTGAATCCCATTCTACATTACAGAACCGCTTGACTTGCAGTGACGGTTAATCAATGACATTAACTGATTTGCCAATTATATCCAATAATTCTCATGGGTTTTGGTTGAATTGGATTGGGGAATCAGTGTACAGTTGAGGTTTGTTCAATTCATTTGTAGAAGCATGGGATCGAACTGGGATCCAATCTGATGTTTGGATTGGAGGAATTATTTATGGCATTGGGTGAGGAGAAGGCTGATTGGTGGCTGCAGGTGTATCTGCAGCAACAGGCTTTGGGGGTGGATGAGGCAGGATTGTTCCCCATACCTGAAATTGTACAGGGTGGGCATCATATTAAAGGTCAGCGGATGAGTTGTCCAATCTGTTTGAAGTGGTTGAGTAGGGGTATTTTCATTTTGAGTGGTCTAACTTGAAATATGATGGACAGATCATCCACCCACCCTCGATGCAGGCCCAGAATGGATGCTTAGGCGCTGAGGGAATAATGGTGCATGGCGGAATTGCCACCACAATTTTACCAAATTCAGGGCTTATTGTGACATATACCTGAGGCCCAGAAAGTCGTGTGGCCCAATTTGGGACCACAAGTTGTAAGATGGGGTTGGAGCCATAGGCTGCCAAACCATCCATCAGCCCCTGGTGGAGCACTTCAGGGGGAGGTGGGTGGGCAGGCCAGCAAACTGGACCATTAAAGTGGTGTTCGCTGGGAGCTGAGTCCAAGTTGTGGGGAGAGGGGTGCCCTGGAATACCAGGGGCACAGTTGCTGTAGTGGTAACGTCAGCTTTGCAGGTGAAGATGAGGTCAAAATACTCCTTGTAGGGGTGGAAATCAATAGATCCGGCGGGTATCGTCACCACCTATGCCATTTTGATAATGGTTTGGTTGTGGTATGGGAATAGTTTCCCATATTTGACCCTTAGGCCATAGCGCATGTTGCTCTGGGGGAGCACTAGGGGGCAGCATGGTACCACTTGGGTATGAGCAAGGTGGGCATCCAGATCCTTAGGTGGAACGATCAGCCCATGGGTTTGGAATGACTGGGTGAACCAGTCCTAGCGCATTTTCCTTCCAGACAGAAAATGGTGGGGGGAGTTTTGCCGCTGCCCCATGCTGGAGCAGCTGGCGGAGAATCTGAGGACATTGGAGCAAAACTACTATGGGCAAATTTGATTTGTTTTATAGATTTGTGTTATTTGGCTTAGAAAGTTACGCCAAGCGGAAAGAGAGTGATACCTGACTTACCCCTTCTATCAAAGTGTTCATCATCCTACATGAGTGACTCCTTACCCCCTCAATGATCCCATGCTGAGTCACTCTGAGCCTATCATAATAGATGGTGAACCCTAATATGAAATTGAAGTTGTTCTTGATTTCCACCTATCCTGACGCCACTTACAGTACCAGGTGTCTTGGAAAGGTTATGATGAGAATGAGAGCAGCTGGGTATCCCATCAAGGCATTATCAATGCTCAGAACCTAATTCATAACTTCCACGCTAAATTTCTAGACGCTGTAGGTCCCGCCACCCAAACCTTCTTAGCCGCCATGAAGCTGCCTACCCCCACAAGAATTTTGCTTTGGCAAATGTCCCCTCAGGAAGCGTAGAACCCCGTCCAAAGTGGAGTGTGATGTCATGGGTAGTGACATACTTTCTGGTATTGAATTCCCCTGCATAGAAAAGTAAAATAAGAACTTGGAGTCAAAACCAGAACCCCTAAAAGTCACTGAGAACCTCACTAAATTCAGTGACTGGAAATGGATTCTGGCTTTGCCATACAGGGCTGAAGAAATGGCTCACCTGAGGCAGAAAAACCGGTGGAAAATGAACCCAAAATCCAAGATCATGCATTATGAAGTTACAGAATTTGGCAAATTTGTAAAATTTTTATCTTGTTGAAGGGCAAAAATTTTACAGCTCAGTTTAGGCTTTGGTAATTGCTGTGAAATCTGCATGAAGCTTCCCTTTAAATTTAGGCCCATGCTGAGAAAGGCTTTTCTTTTCTTAGATAAACAATAAAATTAATAAAGTTTAGGGATCGTTTTTGAAAGTTTTCCCATACATTTCTGTTTACTTTCATAAAGGTTACCTCTGTTGGAACCATTGTAATAGCTGGAGTTTTTTTCCCGCTATGGTCTAACTCCCAAGTTGGCGTAAACCTGCCTCCCACACTGCAGCCTATTCCACCAACTCTGCCATGTCTTAGTTTGCTACGTTTGAAACAATTCTTATGCCACCTTCCCCTGCTCTCAGGTACTCTTGTCCCTGATGGTCTTTGTAAGTTTTGGTGTGCGTTTGTATACCAAATTTATATATGGAAACATAACCTAGATCACTTGGGACGTTGCTTCCTCTTGCTTGGTCACTTTTCCTTGTTGTTGCATCTTTTACATGGCGCTTCTCCTTCAGCAACCTCCTATGCTCCAGTTTCCTTGACATTCGCTACCTTAGTTGAATAAAGTCCCCTTAAAAATTTTATTTTATTTTTGTGTCTATTAAGTTCACTAAAATTTCCTAGCGAGTATAACTCTAGTTTTAGGAAACCCTGTCTGGTGCTTGCAGTTGCCCTAATTTCTTTTCATACCACTATATGGATGGCTGTCCCAGAAGTAATCTTTTTAGTTCTTTGGGTGTCCACTAATCCTGAGTTCCAGGCCAGTCTTATTATTTTCAGCACGCTCCATGACATCATCCACACTAGGGAAAAGCCTGGCAAAAAACCTGCTATTCATCATCAGCATCATAATCATCATTCTCTAGGGCATATTTGTCAGATGTACCAACAGCCATTGGACTATAATATCTTCTTTAGAGCATTCCCAACTCTCTGGACTATTACATGGGCTTTACTTCTAACTTGTTTTGTTGCCAAGTGGAGAGAACCCATTTAACACAGTAAGTTATTCAAATCTTACCAAAAATGCCAATCCCAAGAGTCAATTTCAGCCTTTTACCTTTGTTGGTATCCTAATCTCCCAATGATCATCCTTAACTTTTTTACATGGTTACTATCAGGTGTTAAAGTAATAAAAAATAGTGCATCCCAAATTCGTAAATGTTATAAAAACTTTGAAGGTTAAACTAAGGAGAATTTAACCATGGTGCAGCCCATTACCCTACTGTTCAACACTTTTGCAAAATACAGAATGACCTAAAACTTGTGACACAAAACTCAAGATATAGTGTAACTATAAACATATGATATAGTTTTTATATATTTTATGTATACTCTGTATCAGATTTTGATGGTTGACGATGAGTAGTAACCCTTCTAATGATAGTCATTAAGTTTGATAAATCACCTTTGTTGGTAGATCCTTGTATTCTTCCCTATACTAAGCATAATCTGATATATTAGCTTACATCATAACCTCCCAATTCTTAAAAAAGAGGTTCTTGTTTATATCCAAATTTAGTGGCAATAGAAAGATTAGTTGGATAAAATCATAAAATCATTACTTTAAAAACTTAATAAATAAAAAGTTAGGTGTGGTAATTAAGTTTTTTGGCACTTGATTAAGTTGTATGCTTTCTATACAAGTATATAACTCTAATTAATTCACGTTAGGTCAAACTTTGTAAACTATACCATACCAGTTTAGGATAGAGGAGAAATTATAAGAGTGAAGGGCAAAACCCTGTTATTGGGAAAACCTCTCTACCCATGATCTTATAGGCCAGTATTAAAGGATATAACTCACCTGATTTGCTTAGCTGAACTAAGGCATGGTACATGACTCCAGTGCATTGCTAACCTCTTAGCTCAGAGATATTAAATCTCTGCTACAACTGGGTTTTGAATTTTCATCATGGGGGCAATAGTAAGATGCCTTCCCCCTATGCTAAAGCCCCTTATATAATTTTTTTCTGTGTACTTTTTGATCTTGCCATATCAAATCAATTGTAAATTGGTATAAGTACACTTGCATTTTATTTATCCCAATTACATATGCAATAGAATCTATTGTTAAGCTCTGCTAATATCTCAAATTGATGTATATCAATTAACATCCTTTTGGATATTCTCTGTTCTATTGAATATGGCTTATCAATGATGTAGCTCAAGTAAGGCTGACCTTGGGTGAATTATTATTGACTTGGTTTTAAAATTTGCACTCACTTACCCTCCTAAATTTTAGCATCACTTTACCTACAACCAGGCCAAATTGTTTTTAATTGTGCCAGGATACGGTTAATCTTGCTTAAGGGAATATTATTATATTGGTTATGACCTTCAGAGGATTGGCATGGTATCAAAGAAGTATGAGCCTATACAAAATAGGTGGGTAGGGCTATGAGATATCTCTTAAAGTATTTAAATACTTTCCTCTAGGTAATAAAGAAACCAGGCAAGTTTAATTATTTAAGAAATTATATTCCTTATCTCTTATGGTAAAACTATTTAAGTCATATTAGAAGTATCTTCTTATTCTTCCAAGCTATCAAAGAAGCCTTATTGTTAGCTCATTGTTGACTGGCTAAGAAAGAAGTTACCAAAATCAAAGAAGAAATATTATAAGATAGGTTGTCTATCTATATTTAGTTGTTGCCTTGTGAGCTTCTGAACTGTTAGTATATAACAACACACTTGGCTATATTTGAGAATATATTGGCAGGACAATCTTCTCAAGTGAAGCAGCAGCAATTATATAGAAAGTAAATATGATCCCCAACCTTTTACTGTTAAATTTATAATCCTATTGCACAATTGGCTAAACTTAGTATGCTGCTTTCACATCCCAATTTCCTTTATCTAGGCAAGTACCCTCACAGGTGAGAGCACTATGGTAATTGATATTAAGTTGTCCATAGGGTTTTCAAGTAAAACACTATGCTTTCTCATCTTTTCCTTTACCCTACCTTTTTTGGATGCTTTAAGAACATTTATGTATGTTGTAGCCTTTTCATGGACCCACAAAGTTAGCTTTCCCTCACCATTTAGAGGACTTTGCCTTTCTGGCTGGAGTTGCTGGTCACTTGAATGGCTCTTAGGGACTTGATGCCCATAATAAAAGGCAACTTTGTGTTCTCAGGCTCTGATATAGTAGGCCAGATATTTATAAACTAAAGATCTTTAATGTTATAATACATTGTAGGTTGAGATAGTTATACATTATTACATTTATAATGATACTACAGTTTTTGAGTTTCCTACGTGTTAAATTGTCTGTACCAGTTTCTGTATATAAATAGATGTATCTATAAGCTATATATAACATATAGTAACCAATTTCAACTTTAAACTTTATGTTTCAAAAAATTAAACCCATTAAACCTTAACCATTATAGAAAAGTGAATGTGGTGCAAGTGGTATCAACTTAATAAATCGTCCCATATTTTCTAGATTTGTTAATATTGCTAGGTATGGAACTATAAAAATAAGATTAAAGAAGGGCTTTTGCTATTTCAATTGAAGACAAGACATTCTCGCAAACAAAGCTGAGGCAAGCTCTAGTACATTGCAATTCTCAAATTATTAATTGATTAAGGTACACTTTTCTCGCCTAAATTTGGCCGCCTTTTCCCTGGCCATCAATTTTACAACGAATTCGCAATTACAAAGCCTCTACCACCTTTTAATAAATCCTAAACCTAAGGCATCTAGTATTAAACCTTGCGTTTATCATAAAATGGTTGATTTATGCCAAGCTTTGATTTGCACTAGTTGAATTGGGAGAATAGCATCGCAATAGATTTTACTAGATTGAAATCCTTATAAGACTTTGTTGATATTTAAGCTTAAACGCCTGGGCTCAACTTTTATCAACTAGCTTATAAATCGCCGTAAGAAGTTGCAACTATCGTCGCTCAGCCTTAATAAATATGATTTGCCGTTTTAACTAAATTGCAGGAGTCAGGTACTAGTAACCTTTAATTACATCGCAATTTAGGATTGTGTACGAAATAAACAAATAAGCGGTAGAAGCTCAAGACAAAGTTTTAACTAGCTAAACCATACTTGACCCAAACACGTCAGCTAAAATTTTTAAGCTGAGCCTCAAAATTGTTGGTGCCTCTAAATTGAATTACCATTCAATAACTGCCCAACTCTCATCCCAAATCGTCAAATGGGATAGCCAATGGCTCAGCGTCAGCTTAGCTGGCGTATACAGGATAAGCTACCAGTTTAAGGAGCCTTGAGAGTGGTAGAGTTATTGAAAGGTTATCAAAAGCCATCATTGTGAGTTGAAGCTAAAGATATACAAGTTGTTTCAATTGAAGCGCTAGTTTGAAGATGAAAAGGATCCAATTCTTTCGAAAAATTCCACATCAAATTTTAAGCCGAATAAATCGGCGCAAAATGGTCCGAGAGATTGGTTATGGGAACTTCGGATTCTTCTCGTGTCTGGGTGTTGCGAACCCTAACCCTCCCCGAAGCCAGCTCGGCCGAGCCAATGAAGATTAGAAAGCCTGGGGTGGGTGCCACAGGATGTGGATGCGTAATTTTCTTAACCAACTTAGTAACGTTGGCCGTCGCGCCTTGGGCAGAGAGGGTTGGGAAACATAGAACAGTGGGAATGTTGCTAGACCGGAGGTTATGAGCAAGCTCCTGGAAGATTAAACCCGAATCTACCTTTCCCTGGGAAGGTTCGGGGATGGGAACAATGTAAACGGGTCCAAGGGAAGAAGCGGGGGTGTGCAGAAGCATTGCAAGTCGTTCAATACCACATGCCCAGCCAATGGCAGGTATAGCTGCTTCGTTGCGGCCAATAATCTTCTCCAAAAGCCCGTCGTAGCGGCCACCAGCAAGGACGGTGGCCTGGGATTTTCCCAGCAAACCCGGAACCTCAAACTCCCAAACGGTGTGCTGGTAATAATCCAGCCCCCGTACTAGACGCGAGTCGACGTGGAAGGAGATGTTAAGAGCCTTAAGCCCAGCTACCACTTGGTCAAAACGAGCGCGGGATGCCGGCCCTAAGTGATCATACAGCTCAGGTGCGCCTTCCAAGGCAGCCTGGTCGCATTCAAGCTTAGAATCCAGAATCCGTAATGGGTTACTCGAAAGACGGTTCTGACTAAGTGTAGAGAGCTTGTCACGTCGAGCTTCAAGGAAGGATTTAAGCTGAACCACATACTGATCCCGTTCAACAGACGTTCCAAGGGTGTGAACCCGAAGCTTCCCGCTTATCTCAAGGCGGTTGAGAAGCGAATGCCCCATCGCGATCATCTCAACATCTGCTAAAGCGTGATCGGGCCCTAGCTGTTCAACGCCAAACTGATGGAACTGGCGAAAACGACCCCTTTGCGGGCGCTCATGACGGAAGAAGGCTCCGTGGTAAAACAGCCTTTGAGGCAGATGCCAATGCAGCTCCCCAAGCCCTATGGCCCTCATAACGCCTGCTGTACCCTCTGGTCGGAGCGCCACATCCTCTTGATTCTTTTCATCAAAGAATGAGTAGAGTTCTTTTCCTACAACCACTTCGGAGTCCTCGCCAAGTCCCTGATGAAACAGGCCCGTACGCTCCAACACTGGCGTTTCAATCTTTGTAAATCCGTGCAACTTGGCTACAAGGGTTGCTACGCTTATGATTCTGTCATGCTTCAAAACCTCCTCCCCAAAGAGATCGTGCATCCCCCTCACCTTTCCAAAGTTTGGTAGCGCATTTTTTGGGGACTTCCCTTTAGTGCAATCTATCTTCTCATCAACTTCTGAGATTTCAGGTTGCCCGGTTTCTAAACCACACCAGATATTAAACAAGGTTTAGCCAACACAAATCATCTCACAAGTTCGGTTCAAAAGACAACGCTTAACCTTGAAAATTTCAAACGCCAACCTATTTGAGCTCAAGATGATAAATGCGCAACAGAAACCAAAAGTGATAAAAGGTTTTAAGCCAAACTTGTCAACTTGAGAATAAAAGATATAAATGATAAATGGAGAGAGGTCTAAAACATAATTGGGTTCTACCCTTACTCTAACTAATTAACCAGGCATGAAAAACAGTTTTTCTGGCCAAGGTTGACCCAACCTTGACTGGGGATACTTATGTGCGGCGATAAAGAGGGTCAAATAAAAATATAGACCTCAACGTCGGTTTTAATGGCGAGATGAGTAACGTATAAAGGGTGAAGTTTAACTATTTAACCGCTAGTAAAAAATAGGCTTAAAAGGACCGGGAATACTTAAGAGCGGCGATAAAGAGGGTTAAAAATATAACTCAACTTCCATTTTAGGGACGAGATGATTAACTTATAAAGGATGAAGTTTAACTATTTAACCGCTAGTAAAAATAGGCTTAAAAGGTTCCCCCAAGTTAAAAAATATCTTTAACGACTCCCTACCTGCAAAGTTACTGTAAGGGTTACAGAAAAGCTGCCTTTGCAAGGATAACTTCGACGGATGATAAACCCCACCCCGAAAATAGAATGGGACCGTCGACCTCCTTGTGCGGCAATACTTGGTTACCATGGCTTTTCATAAACGGTGAGTTAAATTGGCCATTCACCTTTTTGTTTTTTGTTCGTCCAGCTTAAAGCTACGGTTCTATAACTCATTATCCCTTACCCTCTATCGAAATTTTCTTCATCCTCTGGCTATGTCGTTCATAGAGTCGATTTTAATAAATTTTATGTTTTTTCTTAGTAATTTTTTTAATATTTTTGACATGTATATGTCTTATGGCTGGGGATAAGTTCAAATCCGAGGTGTGAAATGATGTCATAGTGTGACGAGCTATAATACTGTAGATGGCAATTAGAAAGTTTAGTATATAATCAAACCAATTAAATCAACTAAAAAATAGATTAAATTAAGTATTGTAGATAGCTATCATTAATTTTATTATGTAATAATTTACCATCCAAGAAAAGCAAATAAATAGTAAAAAATATAGGAAAAAAGAACACTCCTTTAAAAAAAGCTCTAAAAAGTATGAATAATTGAGAAATTATGCATCCTCAATAAAACCCTTTTTGAATTCAGTGCCATCTTCCAACCTGACTTATAGAATTTTGCTCACAAATACAAATTATATCTTATGTCTGGATTGGGTCCAAGTGTAAACTATAAGCAACTTAGATATACAGTGCTGAGTATATATATTATAAAATGCTTATTATAAGCCAGTTAAAATATGG
>JAKSZP010013740.1:0-51965 GCA_022478985.1 Massospora cicadina
CTACTGGGAATATTAAAACGTTAATCATAAGATTTTTAGCTGGGTTAAAAAAGGGCTAGAAGGATGAAGTTTTGGCCTTGTTCAATAAGTACTAAATTATTTTTGTGCAAGAAAACTATGATCTGGTATGCACAAAGGATGAATTGCATCAAGTTGAGACAGAGTAGTCTAAGAGAATTTGGCTGAGACCTATTCAAATGTCTCAGGAAGCAGAGGCAGTCATTGCTAAAGAAATTGAGAAGTTGTTTGAACACATGATACTCATTCTGTCATTCATCCTGTGGGTGAGTCATAAACTGATAGTTTAGAAAAATGATGGATTAAATTGAGTCATGATTGATTACCATCAGTTAAATGAAAATACAAAGAAGGAATTGTATCCCCTGCTGAGAATCAATGATGCGCTAGATCAATTGGGAGAGCAAAATCCTTCTCCACCATATATTTGATTCCAGATATTGACAAATAGATATGCCTCCAGATGATCAAGAGAAGAGTGTCATAATCATGGCACAAGGGTTGTACCAGCCGATGAGGATGCCTCAAGGCTTGTGCAATGCCCCTGAGATGTTCCAGAAGGCAATGTACATGATTTTATTAGATCTAAGATTGTCTTGTGTCCTGGTCTATCTGAACAACATCAATATGTTCAGTTAAACTTTCACCAATCATCTGCTCAACCTTAAAGAAATATTTAAAAAGACTAACATCAGCGAATAGCAATATGAATTCATGAAAATGTCATTTATTCAAGAACAAATTAAAATACCTGGGAATCATGATAATTCTAATGGGCTAAACCCCAAGTACAAAAGGCAGAAGTAATATAACGGAAGTTGGTCCCTAAGAGGATTTGCAATGTTCAGGTTTTCTTTACAAAGGTCAGCTGTTATCACTGATAACAGCTGACCTTTGTAAATAAGCCTGATCTGCTATTTCGCCTCTTAAAGAAATCCAAAAAAGGGATTTTTCTGGAACAATTACGCTCAGACCATTTTTCAGGATCTCAGATATATTTGATATCAAGTCTAATACTTTAGAACTGAATTTTGAAAAACCGCTCATTATCCAGTTAGATGCGTCATTGATGGCAATAGGAGCCATTCTCAGTCAGGTTGATAAAAGTGAGGAAGAATGCTATGTGACTTATGTTAACCAAACTTTTTCTGAGGCTGAAAGTAATTATATGATCATGGAAGAGAATGTTTTGAGGTAACCTCTTTCTTCAAGAAGTTTCACATCTACATTCACATAATACATTTCAAGATTGTGACAGACAACACCTCTGCCCAGTGGATCCTTAATCTCAAGGAACCAGAGGGAAGATTACAATGTGGGATTAGAAGTTACAGGCCTACAATTTCTAAATAGAGCATCATGAAGGAGATAAAAATTAATTTGTTGATGGGGAATCTAGGTTACCAGCTGTTTTTGCTGTGCAAGGTTAGGCTGATAACCTATTTGGCCGAATGATTCAAGGAGAGATACATAATGAAGTAGTTAAAATTCAGACTGCATTAAAAAAGCAATGGAGAAGACAGAATCATCAATGGTCATCTTTTTAAGAATGGACAACAAGAGGCTTTTGTTATCAAAGCTTATGGAATGAACAGATATAATCTGGGTCACACACAAGGGTGTCAGACATAAGGATTTAAGAGAACGTTAGAACACATTTTACAATACAATTAACTAGGAATCATTGAATTTTGATAGTGGGAATTTATTGTTAGTTGCGTGGAGTGTTAACTCCTTAAATTATACAAGAACATGATAGGTTACTAATTAGTAGAATTGGGATATTTATGGCACATGGTCTCAATTGACATAATAAGAGCATTAAACGTGAGCACAGATGGGTGCGTTACATCATAGTAGCAAATGGCCACCTTACAAGGAGTTCTAAAACCCAAGCTTTGAACTTAGTGGATTCAATGAGTATCACAAAGTTCATCCTATAGCAGGTGATATACCAACATTGATGTCAGCAGGTGCTATTAAGTGATAATGGGACAAGTTTTACCTCCTTTATGATTCCCCGCCTGAATGACCTAATTGGGTTTAAGGGGTGGTGTCTGTACCATATCATCTTGAAATGAATGAGGTTGAGAAATGAGTAAATGGGATTCTGGCCGCTATGATAAGGAAACAGGTCTTAGGTAAGGCGCCATCATGGAGCCTTGTCTAAGTTCATTAAACTTTGTGTACATCATCAGTTTGCATTTAAAAAAGGGAAAACGCCATTAGAGTTATCTTATGTTTGCTGGCAGAATTGCCACTGATTCTTTATTTAGTGGCTTTGACTTCAAGGATCAGCACAGATAAATAAGTATCAGCTCATAAACCCAGGAGTGGATATCCAAGCCTGTGCTTATGATAATGACGATAATAATAAGAGTTCTAGTTAAGAAGACCAATGATAAGGTTTGACCTTTCCCAAGGGAATTTTCTCAGTGGAGAACTAGTCACCTATTGTGACACGCATGGGTTCAGTCACCAAAATAAGTTGGATCCATTATGGTTGAAACCATTTGAGTTTATTATGTAGAGACAACAGATGCTTACATGTAAAAATATGTTAAATAGGATTATGTGTTAAATAAAGTACATAGTAAATTCCTAGAAAGAGTGGAATTGATATAAAAAATATAAAAAATAAATAATAGAAAAAAATATATTTATAATATTTGGAAAAAGAAAATATTGTATATATGAAAAAAAGAAATAAATTTTATTGTTTATTTTTATTTTATTATTTTATTCAGTAACCTCAGGTTGCGAGATGCAAGCCCTCCTTTGGCACCTCTGGGGGGGAGGTTGAATGACAATTAAGTAAAGAGGCTGGTGAAGTCAATCTGAGATCAGACATTTGCAAGTTCAAAGCCACACAAAACTACGTTTTTTGAACACTATGAAAATTATGAGAATATGCGATATCTGAACCATGTTAAAATATCCAAAAGTTGTGAGATGAGAAACCCATCTCATGGGGAAAGCAACAATTGAGGAGGAACAATTGGCGAACAAATTTGTGTAATCCCAATATGGTACAGGTGATAGAAGCTGTTTCCAGAGTGCCTGGCAGTGAGCTTTGTCAATTGCACTAGCTATTTGGGAAAACAACAAACAAGTGTGATGTGTGGGCGGTTGTTGGACCATACTCTCAATTATTGCCATGAGAGGAAGATATCACTAAATTGTACCAGCCACAAAGTAGTCATGTAGGCAAAGAACTGCATTTTGGAGGTGGCGACTGCATGCTTCCTGGAAGTGTAAAAAGGGAAGGAATGGCTAAATTTTAGTGACATGGAAAGTTTGGAAGCCCAGGTGCAAATGACTTGTTTTGCAAAGAAAAGTGCATATGCTATGGTATCTTGATCCAGGATACAATTAAGATCATGAGGGTTAAATGAGATGCCAAGAGCTCAAGTTGATTTTTCCCAAAGTTTTTTATAGAGGAGATCAACATGTTCATCATTCCTGATTTTCAGTTCCATTGACAAAATTGTTGGCTTGTTAGCTTTCCAATTCACAAAAAAAACTCTTGTAATAGATCCGTTTTAGAGAGGAAAGAATGTTCCAAATCAGAAAGAATTGACTCGTTTATTTTGAGGGTTATTTCTGAGTTCATCATAGATGGAGCTAAATCTAACTATGACTCAAAAACAAGTTCAACAATGGGAAAAATAGGACATAATGGCCATGGGTTATTTGGAGTGTTGCCGCCCCCTGTTTCCTCTCCAGGGAAAGGCACAATTGTTGGAAGAGCAGATGAAGGATTTACTACATCTGTTTGAATCAAAATTTTGGTTCTAGTGTGCTATAGAGGAAACCTCTTCAGGCGGGTTGTGACATTGCTTGGAAAAGGTTGGCGTCCATTTAAGACAAACCAGACAAGTATTTTTCATAGGGAGAATTATTAGTGGATGCAGATATTTTTTCTAATTAATCTGGTCATGCAGGGGGATATGTGGGAATTTTGTAAGACCACATTATACTGTTTTTTATATCTTCATTTAATTTAATTACTGGTTCATTTATTTAATTTAACTTATAGATTAAGATTTAAAATAATAGTTTAATTATGCAATCTGTTTGGTGATAATAACTGATTGAATAGCTAATCATAACTAAAAGAGGATCCATAAACTATGAGAATTTCAATTATAGTTTTGTCAAGGATTGTTGTTGGCATTGTAATTATGAGTAAATCAGCTCTGATAGAGAAACTTCTCACGGGAAATTGTCAATTTAGCCAACATGGTTGCTGATTTAAATGGCGATTTAGTAATATTATTATCATGAAAATAGCTGTGCTTTTTCCTGAAATTAGACCAATATCTCTTTTCATCTGCAAGGCGTGCCAAGACCAATGTGATTGCCATTAAATCCTAAAAATGTTGACCAATACTTTCACTCATATATATTCCTTACTTTTAATAATAATATACGCCTTAGAATCATAAATACTTCATTATAACTGTTTTTTGTGTCACTTCAGATTAAAGTTGTAGAGAAGTTACTCTTTCTAAGTTTCAACTTCTTGAAGTGATGATAAAGTCATTTGTATCCTTATTAATTGCCAGAGTAGGCCAATGCCATTTAAACCATCAATTTTTGCCAGAGTAGGTCCAAATTTACACTTTATTTAAGACTTAACTAGGGTACTTGTCTTCATACAACCAACAAGTCTATATTATATTCAGAACCACAATTTAAGTAATCTGTTCATCAGTAAAGATCCAGCGGTTTTTACAGTCCAACATTGAAAACAACGCCCTCAGAGGACCCCATTTTATACATTAGGGGTTTCCTACCAATGACAGCAAATTACCACTATCCCATATGAAGAGAGCTTTCCATTTAAATAACACCATCCAACAATAATATTACCAAAACAAAAAAGTCAATTTTAAAACAGAAACTGGTTGCACAGAATAGGCACTCAAACAGTTTCAAGAGTTATGATAGCCATAGGAACCACAGTCAGCCTCTAAATAACAACCACAGCTCACAAACTACAAGAATACCATAGTATATCTTATGGAGATAACCCAGAAAATCAGCCAGAATAAGAGATTTTACTTGCCAAACCTGAAAAAAAGTTAGAAATGCAAAATTGCATCTATGTCAGATTTAGAAAATTTTCTATATGTCCTAAAACTTTCCTTAATCATACTACTTACTATATTTTCCATAAATATTTTAAAAATGAATAACTTCTTTTCCAAATTCTGCTTAATTTTGCTCGATTTGGAGCTATTAACACTAGATTTATAGAATAAAACTATCAAAGACTCAGAATTAGCCTGTTTTGTTATCAGAAGAGTTTGGGGAGAGCTTCAGTCTGCTTAGGAACAAAAAAATTATAATAATATTTTAAGGCTCCAACACAGTGGACACACTTTAAACATAAGCAAAAGTGCCACGTACTTAGAAAAAGAATCTCCATATTGCCAAATTATGTATCCTTTAATTAAGAAATTAACTTATTATAACTGACACAAAGCTTTAAATTAAATCCTGTGAGTAAGGGACAGTCAGCGATGACTGGTGCTCACTACATATGGAATAACCAAGCAATTGTGAAGAGTTTAAAAAAACGATACCATATAATATTACCATGAAGGAAAATTCCAGAAGTAATAGATATGGAGATCATGTACAATTTACTTAACGTTTTGAAGCAGCAAGTAGCCCATTTGATGAGTGAACTAGTAGGAGTCTGACCAACTCCAGCGCCTGAAAGGAAACGAGAGCAGCCTTTACTAGTTTAGAGAAAGTGATTTGTCTGTGATGGAGAAAATAAACTTATAAATTCATTCAATTTACACCAAGCTGGAAAGTTACAATAATAAGCTGTATCAAATTGAAAAGATGTGGATAATATTCAAGTTTTGCGTTATTCTCCCCTCAGACTGCAGATTGTTTTAGGAGAAAGCACTAATAGCACCAACACACCTGTGGTGCTTTTACAAATGCTCACTAAATGAATCTAATAAGAATCCTGAATTCTACACGTACTTCAATAATAAGTTCACTCCTTGTGAGGGAATTATAGCTGTATTTATTCAGTTACATGAGAACATCATGGATGGAACCAGCGAAAAAAGAAAACTCACCATGTTCCAGGATACATTAGTATAGAAGTTCAGGAGGAGCATGGAGCCACATATTGACCCAACCATACCTGGGCCAGAGCAAAGATATTCTTATTGATGGGTTTGATAGTGCACTAGATGTTCAAACATGAAGCAAGAGTTCTCATTATGAGAATGGGGAAGTCTGAGTCAGTTATGGACTATGCAAACTGGTCTCACCACCCTGGGCTCTGATCGCTTAACTCTGGAGATTTTGAAATTGGGGCGTCAAAAGGTGTAACTGTTGCACATATCTGACACTAATTAGCTAGGATTAAACTTCCTGAGAGAGCTTTAAACTTGACACTTGCACACCAACTGTGCATCTTCTTTATGAATAATCATGTGTATGTTTTTTTTAGTACTAGATGGTCCCAACCCAAGGGGGGGATTCATCGATGTATAATCATGTGTATGTTGGAATCTTCTCTTGACCCAACGGAGTTTCAACCTCTTTCCTTGCAAGCCTAACCTTACAAGGAGTCCTTCTCAAAACAGGTGTCTTTTTCAAGGCAGAAAATTCCTGACTGGTTACTGGAGATTACTTTAGATAAAGTATAAACTTAAGATTCTGTGAAATAGACTGTTTATTTAATAAAAACTTAGTATTTCTATACTAAATACTAAAGAATCAGGATATAAAATAAATTGAGTGGACATTGAATTGTGGATTGGGAAGATATTGTATCTTCTTCAAGAACCTCGGAACAGTCTCTTCTTCCATTGATTTCTCTCTTGGGCATTCATTTTCTTAAGTTCCTGAATTTGTGCACTGCGGCAATGTGTAATGCCTTTAGTATCAGGATCATTGGTTCTGTGGCTCCTGTGCGCTTTGGTGGAGTCCAAATCTTCATTACAATTGGTAGACTTAATTTCCTGATTGCTTAATGGCACCATTTTTCTTTTGTTTCAATTGTTTTCCTTTTTGGTGCACCATTCAGCACCTAAATCATTCTGTTCCTTCTAAATGTTACTAAATCGAATATTGCCATTTTTGATTTAAACTCATCTTGGTTAAATAATTCTTGCACTTTGATTGGTATTTTCTCAATTCTACCAGAGGTCAAGGATTTACCAATTTTACGGTGAACCAAATCTGTGACAACTGATATCACCTTAAGGACTAACTGCTTTGTTTTTTGAGGCTTTAGTTCTTTCTGCAAAGACTATTATTTTAGTTTACTCAAACCACAGCTATAACTTCTAATACACATGGCCATGGCAATGAAACCCACTAAATCCCAAAGGCCATTAAGGAGGCCTTAATTGATGTCTAAGCTGCATACAAGACGGAGTAAAGACATCAGAACCATTAGTAACGTCACCCTGAATAAAATATGTTTACATATCCCAGAACCTTAAGGTTAAGACCAAAGAGATGGCTTACCAACTACTAAAATGAAGGTACCAAATTCCTCAAGTTCAGATGTAACAATTGTCAAGAAAAAGGGCTCTTATAAAGGAATTGTACTCAGATAAAGCAAGAGAAGAAAAAAACCCCAAATATAAGATTGTGTGATCAGTCAACTGGGTGATACATTACACTAACAGAATTCATTAAAAATGATCTTGGTTAAAGTGTTAAGTCAGCATACTATGTCATTGGACCCTGAGTGATTTGGGATATGCCCGCCTACCTAAGATTAAATCAAGCTAATCTTGATCCCTTAGAACATTATTACTTAGCTCAAGCTTATAAGCCTACTCAGATCATAGACAGTATATTAAGATTGAATATTTAGTGGAAAATACGTTTAAGAAGATTTCAATTGAAGACTGTGAGACACTTAAGGTTTGCAAGGAGCCTCATCTTCCTGTAGAGTTTGGAGGATTTAGTCATAAAGTTAGTGCAACCCTTACCGTGGGCATGACTATTTGCAAGAGTAAATGAAAGTGGAATTTATCAAACAAAATCAAAGGTTAAAAATTGGATAACGGCGAATTAGCCTATAATATGTCTTTTAATCTCATGAAGATAATAAACTTCGAATTGGTTAACATTATAGGGTCAAGTTTAGAACCACCTATCCTGATTCAACCAAAGTACTATGAGAATATTCCTTAATACCATTGCAATCATGACGCATGGCTTGTCTGCTCCGGTATTGGTACTTGAGAAGGACCACTATGACTTCCTCACAGGAATGCAATTCTTAGTTAAGTGTGGAAATTTAATTAAATTTAACATATTTTAATCAGCCAACTTAATTAAAAGATGGCGTCTATGATTTATGTTGATGATTTGAAGGAGCGGAAGAAGTGAGTATGCCTAATCAAACTAAAAATTTCACTTACTAATCAGTAATGCCTCAAAGATAAAGGGAATAAAGCAGCTACTAAAAGTAGAAGAAGAGTATAATTTGATCTTTACACCAGCAAGGATATGGAACTACTACCTAAAGACAGAAGGATATTTTGGCTAATAACAGGTTTAATGTTCCAGAACAAAAAATGCTCACGAATATTTTACTTAAAAAGTTAGATATCAGGAACCCTTAGTGATTCCTGTGATTTATAATCTGACATACCAAGGTGAAGTCAAAATCCTACTTGGGAGCATTTTGAAGCACTCTGTTTGGATCAAGGAGGGTCAGACCAAAGCCATATATAAAGATGAATTGTTATGCTGATGTTAGATCTGTCCATGACATCCTATCATTAACAAGATAAATCTGCAAGATTCAATCACACTAGAAAAACATGAACTTAATTAACTCTTGGATCACTAAAAAGAATTTACATCATTGGAATCATCATGTAAGGCCTTTGCAAGGGAGAAGTTAAAAGATTGAAACTTGGAGTGCCATAGAATTTTAATAAAGCCCTACCATTGATCTAAGCGTGAAGAAGAATTATCTACAAATGTTAACAATTTATGGATACAAGCCTGGTACGCCCCTACAAGAGACCTTGTGCATCACCCATCCTACTAGTGTGGAAGAATTATGCAGCACACTAAATAGTCATATGTTACATAAGACTCTATGACATGATTGTAAATTTATACCCATTACTGCTCATTAACAATGCTTTGAAACAACTTAGAGGAACGTGCTAAATCTATGCTATAGACCTGACAAGAGTATACTGCAGAAGGGGCTGTAACCAGAAGACCAGGAGAAGTGTGCGTTGATAACTAGCCAGGGATTGTATGATCCAACACGTATGTCACAGGGCTTCTGCAACGCCTCAGCTACGTTCCAATGAGTGATTTATTAACTTTTTGGAGACTAATATATGTATAGAGCAAAACTCTACTTAGATGGAATCACAAAATTAAGTAAGGCATAAAGATCATCTGGAACCCCTGAATCGGTTTTGCCCGCTTTAGTGAGAAAAACTCATGATGAGGAGGAGCAAATGCTCCTTTTTTTAGAGTCAGTTAGTATTCTTCAGCCATGAATTAAGCCAAAGAGGAAGCAAACTCCAGCAAGGGATGTCAAAGTCATTTCCAGGATCAGTTTCTCAAAAAAATGATGGTTGTACAGATGTTTTGGTCATGGTAGGCTACTAATGCTAATCAGTGCTAAACATTATGCCACATTGCTGGGCCACTTACCCATCTGATGAACAAAGGAGTGCTGTTCCCTTGGGAACAAGAAAATTTTTGAATACTTTAAAACAACTCAAGCATAAGTTGTTGGAAGCCCAAAAATATGATATACTCAGATTTTGCAGAAACTTTCTAAGTTTACAAAAATGCCAGCAATTTGGGTATGAGTGCCATCCTAGCTCAGTTTGATGAAAAAGGTTTAAATCACCCTATAGAGTATTACTCAAAGACAATTACCAGAGCAGTGCGCAACTATATGGTTACAGAGCATAAGTGTATAGTTGTAATTAGTTTAATATTCCACTTCACCTATACATTCATGGCGCACTCTCACAGAAAATCATTGATCATGTAAGTCCTGGGGACCAGCCCTTGCAACTGGATAGGTTCAGAACCCCTTCCGGATGAAAAGGGGACACAAGGCTCCAATGGACCCCCTGTCACAGCTGGGCGACCAAGTCCACATGATAGATGAGCGCTGGTTGACTGCCTTCCCCCCAAAGATACCCCATTCCCACCTCTTCCCCCTCCTCAACCATGGTAAGCTTGATAGAAGGAGTCTGAGGGAGATTGCGCACACCAGGAGGCATGGAGAGGCCCCTGGGACCACCCACTCCCCAGACAAACTATATCAGAATTTTGGGAAAATAGCAATTCCCAACATCGGAGCCAAGCCTAAAAATTCTGGACTGTGGGAGCTGGTCCAACTGAGCTGCACCAGAAATCAGATTGGGATACAGATCAGATCTTGAATCCGGGCCTGAATGGCTTGGACCATCTGCCTTATGGCTCCAAAATGGATCCAGGGAGTTAAGATCGCAGGAGTAGTTCAATCAAGGGATTGGTTTGAGTCACAAATAATTCAATACAAGGACCCCTGCCTCCTGGGATGAATCTGGAACACCCAAACCATAAAAACAGGCCAACTCAGGTCACCAGGACCCAGATCAGTAGCATTGACTTGATTTGGCCCCAAAAATCCAAAAAAAATTTCAAAAAGTTTTCTTGACTTTTGTTGAAATCAAGAGCAGCATTCTACCCCCCTCTGAGCCAAGCAAACAAATCTCATTTTCAACCCCCAAATGATTAATCCCTCTATACCTCCCCCATCATTCAGCCCAGTTCTTAAGGCAACTGCTCTGGCTGGGGGTAGTTGTCAGTTCATTCTCTTCTCTATCACTTAATAAAATTTTATTTCCCCATCTATTTTGCTGCGGCCTCTGTCTGCATTGTTAATTTTATATAAAATTCTTCCAATTGATCCAATGTAACGTGCCATCACTCCAAGTCCTCCTGCCAATGTTTGCCAACTGGGTTATCTGGTCGCTTGACCCCACCATGCAGCAGCTGATCATAAACACAATAATCTGCCTCACCCCCAATGACAAACCCGCTGCTTTGTTCATTACCACGCATCTGTTTAACAGAATCCCTCCCATCTGTTCAGTTGCCAAGTCCTCCAAAATTGCTTCCTGTCTAGAGAAGCACCTGAGCGCCCCCACCCCTCTGCTTGTGGACCTGCCATCCATAACTGCTTCAGCCGCTGATGTCTCAGCCCACCTATGGGACCTGGAGCGCCCCCTCCAGGGGAAGCTCAGTCCCAACCCCTTACATGGGTCCTACTCTACCTCCACTCACACTCCCAATCATGCGGTGGCCTCCGTACCATCCCTCACTGGTGCGCAAGCCCCCTACTCAAAGTGAAGGCCAGCAACCGTGAACCCTGGAGGAGTTGTAATCCTCCCTGCTTCTCCTGCCCCTGGGGGTTGCCCCATAAGACTCGCGGTTGCCCCAATGAAATCATCTGGGTTGCCTTAGGGGCCTTTAGAACATTACTAAACTTTTACTTTCCTCACGTCTCCCATAGAATCCCACTCTTATAGTCACTCAGACTGCTATGCCTTTGGCATTCAGGGCCCTCCACTGGGTGCTTGCACACCCTGACTGGGATCCCAGTCTAGTTCTTTTTAGCCAAATCTGTGACAGATCACGCCTCACTAAGACGGGTAGCATTAATAAAAGACCAGATGGAAGACTTTCAAGATAAAACTTTTAGCTGTAAGATTTCCCTTTGAGATGCTACACTGAATAGAGAAGCACTTGAATATGTATGGCTTTTCATTATTAACCATTATCTAATTGTGTCTGATACCTTTTTTATCATACATAATAGAAGTAATATATATTGAGCAAATTCTATAAAATTGACGCCTAGACCCACAAAGGTTCAAAGAGCATCCATCACTTTACTATTGGGAAAAATCAAAAAACTAGTAAGGCTAAATTTAATACTAGGAGACTCCTCCAGTTTCGACTTAAGCCCAAAATTCCCCAGAATGTTTCTCTGATTAGCCAAAGTGATAATTCATCAGTATGTGAGGCAATTTCTACATCAGATGGCCTATGAGGTGGTAAACTAAGTCATACATTTTAAAAAAGGTATGAATCTGGATTCATTTAATAAATATTTTAAATGATACCAAGTCCTATACTAAAGGTTTTTAAAAAATTTATACTTTTAAACATTATGCTACTAAGGCATACTTGAATCTGGATGCGCAACCTGATTAAGTTCACCCATTCAGGTTGCGCATCCAGATTCAAGTATGCCTTAGTAGCATAATGTTTAAAAGTATAAATCTATAAAAAACCATTATTTATCTTTATATGGGGATTATATTGTTAGAAGTAACGTATAAAAACCCAAAGTAATTCTCTAATAAAGTTATGCCTTTTATTCCAATATTTCTTAATTTGGTGACTTTGCTTAATAAGACCTTTCACCTCTTACCATAGAATGAACTTTAGTTGATGAGATTAATAGTTTCTTGTAAGCCCTTAAAATTAATAAGTACTTGTTAAAGTCTTAGACTCAAACCAAGTGTCGACTGTCAAGATTCATGTAATAGAATCATTGAGCTATTTAAAGCAGAAGCCTTACAGAGGGATTCACCTCAAAATTTGTTTTGGCAATTGCAAAATGCAACTTCTCAACATCCTTAATGTGCTCTTCCCTATTTTCAAAGAAAACAAGAATGGCATCCATGCATAGTACGCTGCATTTCATTACAATATTTCTCAGCTACTAGTTAATCTTATAAATATACAGCAGACACATCACAGAATCCAAAAAGCAACAACTTGTATTCAACATGCCTAGGCGACACTTAAAAAGTGAATGTATATTCTGAGGGTGGAGTGCGATGTGGCGAATTAAATAGGAGAGAATCAGCTTGATGAAAACTTTCTGGTTGCAACCAATGAGTTATATCCCCATTAAATGTCATGGGATATATGTCCATCTTAATAAATACGTAGTTTTTACAGTAATTTAGACAAGTTAATAGGTTTTAATGGCTTTAATAACAAGAAGCACCTTTGAAACCTTTAAAAGACTTAAAGCTGTATTTTACGCCAGTATATATTACAAAAACGTCTAATACTTCTTTGGTCTTGGGATCAAAAAAGTACACAGAGCACCCTAATAAAGCTCTGAACCATCCTTGAACTTGAATAAGAACGCAAAAGGGAGGGAGGATGATGAATCAGAAAGCACAGCAGCTGTAAAAACGTGAGTTTAGTGCTAGAATTCCAAGAGAAGGTCTAAGCAATAAGATTAACTTTCATGAGCATGGGCAAGAAGAACTTATTGAGGGCGTAGAACAAAACTTCAAGATGGCAAATCATTTCCCTTCTATGGCCAACGTTAATAAACCGCTCCCCATATTAGAATGAAATCTTGTGCAATTACTTTATGAAAGAAATTTTTACTAGGGATGATTTCCAGGGCACAGAAACGTTCCACAAACCTATGATGGTCCCAGAATCTTGGACTGTTGTCTTCAAAATAATAAAAGACTGGCTTAACTTATAGTTCCTAGAAGTTAACTGCACATGTTTGGTATGTGCGGGATTTTCGTTGATTGATAGTAATTATATGTGAGTGATAATAGTTTGGTACCTATATCCATAGTTGAATAGATAAACCAATATGGTCCAAAGTTAGACCTATAATAATCCACGAAAATGATTATGTTAACTTTTAGGGATTTCTTCACTAACACAGGTGAACTTAATCCACTCTCAGATTCAGAAGTTCCCGGTCTTCCTTCTCATCATACTGAGTCTGTGGAGATCCACATCAAAGGTCTATATCCTTCTAAGGATATCTGATCCTTACTCTCTATACACACAAAAGAGTTCACAATTATTGTACTACAACAATAACTAACTTAAGATGAATAGAACTTATTTCTAAAAGGGAAGAATCTGCTTTATTATTATGAAATGTTAGGGAACTCTGTAGAGGGAAGTTGGCACCCTACTTCTTGGTTGATGCCTCAGCCAAGAAACGGAAGCCGTTGCCATTGAACTTCCTTATGACATCTCTACTGGCGTTGGTCTTCTCCGTTAGGTTAGGAATTCTTCTTTCAGACATCCTTGAGATCTGAAACAAAAAAGCCAGAAGATGTGTCCCTAACGTTTACCGCTTGATAAGTGTAAATTAACCACATTTGGCTAGTGACTGCTTAGGTAATGGTACTCTTTACCCATTATGGCAGGTTGCATACCAACTGATTGATTTGCTAGTTATAAGTGAATCACTTGCCTCATAACTGCTAATTATTTCCCAATCAATTGGTGATAAAATCTAACTGATCCCAATTGGTACACGTGATTCTTAATAAATGATCAACTATCAGATGCCCCAATTTTGTTGGCAACTCTGACTGACAAAATCTTAAGCATTCACCTGGATCAATCCCTGATGGATCCAGAACTGGAAACTTACCCAATAAAGTCCTGAAAATTATAAACCTGAAATTGAGGTCAACCAATATCTTATTCATTCAATAGCGGGACTTATACCCTAAAAACAGCAGATAACCTAGGAAGCTGAAAGTGGGAAAAAATCCCAACATATCCACCACTGCCTAGAATTCCAGCGAGAATAGGATCAGGACAGGAGAATGTTGCCTCAGACCAGCTCATATATTTTTTCGTTTCCAGTAGAGCACAGCTGATTAGCACTCAACGCTGCTCAGGACAACCTTTCAGCATATTATTCTCTTCCTTTTCTTCCTTTCTAACGCCTCCTCAGAGCGCAGCCCTTCTGACTCATTGACTTGTTGGTCTAGTCAATTTACTCATGATGATTCTAGTCCCAGAAATCTGGGTTTCCATCCCATTCAGGGCATAGACCCGTTGTTGTATTAAAAATCTTGGTTTGGCGTCCTTGATTTCCTGATCTGCCTCCTCATCCTTGACAGGAGGTTACCACCATCAATGTCTGACTCACAGCACAAATAAGAATGATTAAATATATTTGCTGTTGCTATTTTTTCTCTTAATAACTTTTTCGCTCATATTATTTATTTTTTTCTTATTTGAAGAGCTTATTTCATTACTTTTGAGATTATTTTTTCAGAAATTAGAGCTTAATCAATACCAAATTAGATAATTTCAACTAAGTAAAAAAGTCTGACATCCCCCAGTTTATCCAACTCTTATGTCAAATTTTTCTAGCTTTTGGTACCAGCAGTATCTTGACAACCTTTCTGCTGATGATACTTGGTTCTTCCAACTAATGAGTAGTACTGCTTGGAGAAATCTCTTTTATGGTCCCCTGGGACCCATACTCCCAGTCAAGCACACATAGGTAGTTCTTCCACTGAACTACTGGAAACGGTATCTAAATCTAATGAAATCAGATTAGCAACCATCTCAAATGACTTGCAGCCAATTTTCCCTCTTCCATTGGTTCCTGAATTGGACTTCAATACTCTCCTAGATTCAGCGCCTTTTGCAGATAATCCTAATAATATCGTTAAACCTCCTGAAGCTAATGGCATCTGATATTAGTCATTCATTTATTGCTTGATCTGACTTGCTTCCTATATTTCTATTTTTGACTTAGCCAACATTATAAGCCAGCTGTTCTTTCAACTGAACTAGCTATCAGAAATTGCGAAAATTTTGATCTCCCCAATGAAGAATAAAGGAACTGAGTAGCAAAGACTTAATACATAGCTCTAAATCCCTCAAAAATTAAAGAATCTTAGATCAAGATGTTGCAGCTGATGCCTTTGTTTCACAGGTCAAGTTCTTTGAAGTTGGACCACAAAGCTTCCAACCCCCCCCCCCCCAAATTCCAACATTCATTCTGCTTTTAATTCAAGAAGCTCTTAGTTGTCACCTTCAGGATGCCATCCGCTCCTTTTATGACTACCTTGTTTCTGGCACTTCGCATTGGTACCTCTCTCTTATGGCTCTTTGGGGGCATGATTTTGCCACCTCTGTATAGTATCCCTTGTTATATGCCAGTTCACATGTCCAACGTTCTTAATGAAGCCCATCAGCAAGCGTTTAAGACTAATCCCCCAGATCCAGTTTCATATCGGGATTACTCAGGGTTATCCGCTGACTGCCTCTTCTTGTTCTGTTCCTTTTCCCCCAATCTG
Organism: Massospora cicadina; assembly: GCA_022478985.1. Classification (NCBI taxonomy): domain Eukaryota; kingdom Fungi; phylum Entomophthoromycota; class Entomophthoromycetes; order Entomophthorales; family Entomophthoraceae; genus Massospora; species Massospora cicadina. The sequence continues at coordinate 16,155 of JAKSZP010013740.1, forward strand.
GGGTATTGCAATTGGCAAGTACCAACATCTTAATTTTTAAACCCCTTGTCACATTCTCTCAGGGTTTGGCCTCTTCTCATTGAACTTGGCTTTGAGTAGGTATAGCCTTGCTAGCATTCACTCTCAAAAAGATTTTATTTTTACTAAGGTATGCTGACCAGGGGACGGACATTACCAAACTAAAAACTAAAACTAAAAATACCATAACTGATTGATTTAAACAAAACGCCCAAATGAGCGGATTGAATGAAACACACTGAACGGAAAAACAAACCAGGTAGGCAGTGGAGACCGCTTATCCCTCCATGGCAGAAGGGGAGGGGGGATTGGGGCTCATCTTCAGCAGCAGCCTCCTCATCCCAGATTAGGGTATGTGTCAAGGTGGATAGCAAGGGCGTTGGGGCATCAGCATGTGGTTTAATATCATTAATATTTGGTATTTCTGAGAAATTTCCAACTATTAAAATGGAAGTGATATATCTGGCTAAAGCTTTTTCAGATTTATTTCAGGCGTCTGGTAATTTAATTAACATGGCAATATTGGTTTCAGGTAATCTTAGCTTTAGGATTCCGTGCTACAGTTACCACGTTCTGGATAGCATCATTGACATTTTTTTGCAATTAATTCATATTAATCTTACTTTTTGGGGTGAGATCTATGGGGATAACAGGAGGTGGAATACCTCCTGTGAGCATCGCCACTGAATTGGTGGCAGCTTTGCAGAGGGGATGACAATCTGGTGTAGCAGCTGCTTCTAATGAAAGCTGGTGGTCGTTGTAGATTGATTTGGCATTTGGCTGTGGGGCATATAAATGGGGGAAATTTGGCGTCCCATTCTGCATTACAGAACCACTCAAAACTTGCAGAGATAATTCTTCAATATAAATACCTGATTCGTCAATTTCAGCCAAAAACTCACATGGGTTCTGGTTGAATTGAATTGGGGAATCGGCGTATGGTTGAGGTTTGGTTGGTTCATTGGAGGATGCATGGGATTGGACTGGGGTCCAATCCTGTGTTTAATTGGATGTAGCGTTTGTGGCACTGGGGCAAGGATGAAACTGATTGGTGGCTGTAGGTGCAGCTGCAGCATCAGGCTTTGGGGGAGGAGAGGTAGGATCATACCTCATATCAAAGCTGGTGCAGGGTGGGCGGCGGATTGGAGGCTAGCAGACAAACTATCTGCACCATTGGAAGCAGCTAGGGATGGGCGCTTGCATTTCAAGTGGTACAACTTAATTAGGATGGACAGATCGTCTGTCCGCCCTTGACTTAGGCCCAGAATGGATGGTCGGGGGCAGAGGGGATAACGGCATGAGGGGGAATTGATGGGGCAATTTTGTTTGATTCAGGGCTGATCGTGGCATATGCCCAAAGTCCAGCAAGGCGTGTGGCTCCATTTGGGACCACAAATTGCAATATGGGGTTGGAGCCATTGGCCGCCAAACCTTTCATCAGCTCCTGGTGGAGAACCTCAAGGGGAAGGTGGGTGGGCAAACCAGTGAACTGAACCACCAAAGTGGTGTCCAATGGGAGCTGAGTCTGAGTTGTTGGGAGAGGGGTGCCCTGAAAAACCAGGGGTACAGTTGTCGCAGTGGTGGCATTGGCTTCACAGGTAAAGCTGAGATCAATATACCCCTTATAGGGATGGAAGTCAATTAAAGTGGCAGGATGAATCACCGCTCGAGCCATTTCAATAATGGCTTGGTCATGGTATGGAAAAAAGTCTCCCATATTCAACCCTAAGGCCAAAATGCATGTTGCTCTGGGGAGCACCAGGGGGCAACGGGGCACTGCTTGGGTTCAAGCAAGGTGGGCGTCAAGATCCTTGGGAGGAACTAATTTTCCCAGGGGTTTAGTATGACTGGGAGAGCCAGTCTAAGCACGTTTTCCTGTCAGACAGAAAATGGTGGGGGAGTTTCGCCGCTGCCCCACACTGGGGCTGCCAGTGGGGAATCTGAGGACATTGGAGTAAAACTACGGTGGGCAAACAAGTTTTACTTTTTAATCCATATAAGTTTGCTCAAAAAAAGTTACGCTGAGCGGAAAGAGAAGACTTCAAATAGATTTTGACAGTCTATTTACTACTATTGTATTTCTTTCTCCCTCCTTCAAGAGGTGACATAGGTGGGATCATCCCTAGTCAATGATAACCCTTTAAATTATAAAATATATGACTTTTTAGGTGTTTTTTCTCTTTTCCATATTATATCAATTTTCATTGTGTTTTCTTAATTTTATATGGGAAATGACCTTCACTCAGTTCAGCGGTCCATCTTTTTATTTATTATTCCTCAAACTGGTTTATAGGTATAATATGACCTACCAGTTTTATGGTTCAGAGGTCTTATTTTTTAAGACTTAATCATTTATATTTGGTTCAGCGGTCCTTTTTTAGTACTTAACAAAAAGGTTTCAGATCATAATCATCTTAATGGTACAGCGGTCCTTTGGGAACACTCTTAGTATTTTTTCTTGGACCACTGCTTTAGATACTTAGCATGGACCTAATTAACAATCCTTCCATCTATGAGGTTCTTGATGGAATATGCGTCCATCGCCATCCTGGAAATAATCTTGAATGGACCTGACCACAATGCATCTAACTTGTTTCTTCTTCCAAAGCAATGTGTGTCACAAAAAGCTACTTTATCGCCTATGTGGTCCTTGGATAATGCCAGATGGTTCTTATCATCCATTGTTTTGGTCCTAATCTTTTTCTTCAAGGTTGTATCAAATTCTTACAATTTCATCTCGATCAGGATATTCAAAAGTCTGATCAAGTACTGCTTAGCACTCATCCCCACCTCTGCTTCAACCAACAAATATAGAATTGGCGGTAACGCAGCCTTTCTTCAATACAACAACTTGAACGGCGTTTTTCCATTTGTCATATGGTGGCTGATGTTATATGCAAACGTCATTATAGTGTAGTATGTTCCCCATGTGGAAGTTCTCCCAGTGACCAGCTTCCTCAGCATGTTGTCCAGCATTCCATTTACTTGTTCTACCAGTCTGTTTGTCTTTGGCTGGTATGGTACTGACATGACTCCTCAGATCTCCATTATACATTCAAGATTAGGATCATGTGGGATGTGAAGTTTGTTACATTGTCACTTAACAAGACTTGCGGGCATCCATAGTGGCATACCACTTGATCCAGGATAAACTTTACAGTACTTGTAGTATCCACTTTTGCCAGGCCTATGTCTCAACCCATCTGGTCAGTTGGTCAATTGCAACTATTATATGTTTGACTTCCCCTGTGCCCATAGTCAGTGGTCCCATCACATTGAAAAACACTGTATGTCAGGTAAATTCAGGGCGGACCAGTTGATACCCAGTTGTGATTCTTGTGTTGTTTGTGCAACTGGCACTCCACGCAGCACGCCAGATAATAAATCACATCATAGTTTATAGACTCCCAGTAATATTATTGGCAAATGTGGTCAGTAATCTTCCTCAAGCCTACATGCCTGACAACCTTATGCGCGTCCTGAATGATTACCACTCAGTATGACGGTCTTGGAAGTTATATCAGTTTTCTATTAATCAGCTTAAATAATTGTCCATCCTTAGTCTTGTTGTGTCCCATCACTTTCTGAAGCGCGCCTTGGATCTCTCAGGGCTTGTTCCTAATTTCTCTATCTACCATTCTCTGAAACAGCCCATCAGCCTGTTGGTATAACATATGAACTATTGGTCACCTCATTAAGGTGTCCTCATTTTGATGAGAAGCTCTACTTCAGCGAACTATCTTGAAGTCATAAGCTTGGAGCTTCAATGCCCATCGTGTTAAATGTCCTTCCAGTTATCTTAGGTTATGCAGCCAACAAAGGATTAGTGGTCCGTCATCACTTTAAAGTACATACTGTGAATATACACCAAGAACAGCTTACAGGCTTAAATCACCTCAGGGCATTCATGATCTGGTAGCAGTGTGATTTTATTCTGCTGCTGATAACGTCTGGCTCACATAAGCTACCAGATGCTCATCCCCAAGCTCATCTACTTGACTCAGTATGGCGCCAATCACCTTTAACAAAGCATTAGTCTATACAGTAAACTCTTGATTGAAATTTGGATATTTCATTATTGGAAAATCTATGTTATACCGGCATAACTCATTAAAAGAACTTTGGGCCTCTTCATTCCAAGTGAATCATTTCTTTGGATCCTTCAAAAAAATGAAATGGGCTTGGCAATTCTTGGAAAATCTCATATAAATCTTCAGTAATATCTGTCCATTCCAAGGAACACTTGAAATATCAGACACTTCTTGGGATGGACATCCGCTCTATGGCCTCAATCTTCTAGGTTTGCAGCTGCAGTCCACTGGAGTTGATGACAAACCCCAAATATTCTAAAAGTTTCTTAAAGAAGTGGAACTCCCTCAGCTTAATTTTCAAATTTGCTACGGACAGTTTCTTGAAGACTTCTTCCAAGTGGTGCAAATGGTCAGTAAAGGTCTTAGTGAACACATTTATGTCATTCAAGTACACTAGGACGCATGACAACTTCAAGTCATTCAATATGGCGTCCATGGCTCTTTAGAACGTTGTAGGCACATTGCAAAGACCTTGGGGCATCTGAGTTGGTTGATAAAGCCCTTGTGTGGTGATGATCGCGCATTTCACCTGGTATTCCATTGGCAAATTAATTTTCAATATTCTGATTTTATATCCATTGTGGAGGGTAACTTTGCTTTTCCTAATTGATCTAATGCACTAATGATTAATGGTAGTGGATATGAATTCTTCTTTTTTATTTTGTTCAGCATTCAATATTCAATCAATACCTGATTAGAACCGTCCTTCTTCTTCACAATCAGGATAGGGCTTGATCATAGACTTGACGATGGAACTAGGAGCCCATGCTCCACTAATTTTCTGATTTCCTCTTCCCCTACTGCTTCAGCATCCTTCAACCATTGGATTGTTCTCATTCTTATTGATAAATTCTCCCTGGTGTCAACTTTATGGCTGACGTTCTTTGCACATCTCAAATTTTGATCGTCCTGGGTGATTTTTTAAGACTTTATAAATAGCTCAAGCACCTCCTCCTGCTGTCTTTTCATCAGATCAGCGAGTTACTCTCAGTTGACCAATAGATTGATACTCTGGGCCACCCCTGCCAGAAATCCCATCTTAGCAAAGGTTCTAAATCATGGCATTTTCACAAATCTGCGATTGGGATCAGAGGGACAAATGTGACGATCTGATTCTTCACAATCTTCATCAATTTTCCACTTAAAATCGCTAGGAGTGCCTGGATTTCTCCATGGCCTGGCACTGTTCGATTGGTTGATTCCTTAGTGGTTTCAGTCACTTTGGTAAGATTTAAATTTTGGATCAGATTCAGCTTGATGCTTCAATTAGGGGCCTCAAATGTGTCTCCTAGCATCTTCAAGTGATCTACCATTTGCAAGGTGGCTATTTTGGTTGCTAACGCGAAGACATCATTTGATGTAGATTGCAATAAGGTCAAAGGGCCGCTTGAAATGCAATCAACACATTAAAATTGTCTAATAAATTCGCTCTGACCAATATCTGTGAAGATTGGTAGAATCAGTCAGTAAACTTCACTAAGGTCTTGTCTTTCTCAATTTGGATCCTCATGAATTCTTGTTTGCGCTTTGACATGTGTGTGAGGCTTCCAAACGCCTTCATTATTGCAGCCTCAGCCTCCATATAAGACCAGCGTTCTCCCTCTAAATGAGGTAACACCAAGTTTTGACAGTCTGTATCCAGACAGTTCATGACCATCAAATCTTCTTGTCTATTGCCATACCCAAACATAGTCATGTCAAACAGTAAGAAGAGCACAGGAGCATTTACTCAATTGAAAAGTGGGTAATTTTGGTGTGGCTTTAAATTCTTCCAAAGTTTCCCTATCCGTGACTTTCATCTTACCTACCTGACTGACTTGAGGAGTAATCTCAGAGTCATCTCCAAGATGGAAGCAAATTTAGTCGGCATGTTTCTAAGAATTGTCAACTTCCCAACTGGAGGTCTTGGAGCCTTTTCTTTGGCGTTGGTCACCGCATAAGGTTTGCATTTGCATCTCTTATTCTTCATTTCTTTTACTTGGCTCACTAGAAGCTCTATGTCTGAACTGAGTGAACTCAATTGAACGTTATTTGCTTCATATTTCATCTTCAAGACTAAGACTACTTGGAAAAATTCTCCTTCTTACTTTTACAATAGTGTTACTTTTTTGATTAGCTAATTGCCAAAATTGGAAACTGCTTCAACTCCTTCCTCAATCTTAGTGGCACTCTCCTCCAAGGCAGCGATTTCTCTATGATTAACTGAATTCAAGGCATCCTTGTTGACAGTTGCAAATCCATCCAAAGTTTTCATAACTCTTCATTATATGACATCTTAGATTTGCATAACTTATGCAACTACCCCCTGTAGTAAGCATCATATGTTAAAATCTTGAACTGTTGTCTTCAAAATGTTAAAGACTGGCTTGACTTATAGTTCCCATAACTTAACTGCATAGGTTTGGTATGCGCACAATTCGCGTTGCTTGATAGTAATTATATGTGAATGATAAAAGTATGATGCCTATATTCATAGTCAAAGAGATAAACCTGATATGGTCCAACGCGAGACCTGTAATTTTCCACTAAATAATGATTATGTTAAGATTAGGGGACTTCTTCCCTATCCCAGATGGACTTAATCCACTCTCAGATTCAGAGGTTCCCAGTCTTCCTTCTCGTCATGCTGAGTCTGTGGAGATCCACATCAAAGGTCTATATCCTTCTAAGAATATCCGATCCTTACTCTTTATACACAAAAGAGTACACAATTATTGTACTACAACAATAAATAACTGAAGATGAACAGAACTTAATTCTCAAGTTGAAAAATCTGCTTTATTCTTATGAAATGCTTTGGGATTTATAGAGGGAATTCGTTGCCCAACTCCTTGGTTGGCACCTCAGCCAGTAAATGGCAGCCATTACTGTTGAACTTCCCTATGACGTCTCTACTGGTGATGGTCTTCTCCATTGTGATAGGAAATCCTCCATCAGTAATCCTTTGGACCTGAAACAGAAAGAGCTAGAAAATGTGTCACTGACTTTTCATGCTTGATAACAGTGAACCAACCACAATTGGCTAAAGACCTGCTTAGGTAATGGGAATGTTTACCCATTATGGAAGGTTTCAAACTAACTGATTGATTCGCTAGTTGCAGGTGGCATCACTCGCTTCATAACTGCTAATTAAATTCCCAATTGGTTGGTACAAAACCCAAGTGATCCCAATTGGTACACCTGATAGTTAATCAATGAGCAACAATCAAATGCCAGTTTTTGTCAGCAACTGTTGGAATTTTAACCAGGAAATATTCCTCACATATTCAAAATTATTGAATTATCTAGTCAAGGATATTTGTCAACTATATTACTAGTTTATAGTACAAATGTTTAATGATAATAACCCCAATTTGTGCTCCCCATTCAGTTGGGTTGGGCTGTCTTGATCCTATAGATCAAGAAGATATTAGGGATCATCCCTGATAGGGAATTGGTGGGCCTCAATACCAGCGACTGAGGCTGAGTTTTTGAATAATTATTATTATCAATTAAGTGGCATATTGCTTAAATTTAATGTCAAAAATATTGGGAAAGGATCCCATTATTTTTAAGTTGATTTTGAAACCAACGACTAATGTTGAGGATGTTGACCAAGTTAATATAATTGTTTAGGTTCAGCAGAATCTTATCTTGATGCCGACTTCTTTGTAAGATGATTGTGGCATTTTCCAGCAGAAAGCGATAAATTTAATATTAATCATATGAATATGTATTTGATGCTAATTTGGAGTACCGGCGACTTATGCCAAGGATGCTCAAAGTATTATGAATAGTTTAGATACAATTAACTAGTAATTTATGTCAAGGATGAATCAATATAATATAATAACTTGGTGTTTGAGATGAGCGGAATCAGGAGAGAAATGCCAGTGATAGTGAAGATGAATGCTAAGAGATATGATTGCCAGTGAGAGTTCTGACAGATGCTGAGCAGGAAGAATTACCACTGAGAGTGCTGATGAATGCTAAGCAGGCAGAATCGCCAGTGAGAGTGCTGACAATGCTGGCAATGAACAACAATGATGTAGATTGGCAAGAAACGCCTATTAATAGTTGATCTCTCTTAATAAAAAGATTTTAAAATTTAATCTTCATTTTATTAATTAATTGTGGATACCTACCTCTGTTAGCTTTACAGTGGATATAGTTCAGCTTGGCTGGTGGAGGAGGAATGGAAGATCCTTAGAGGTTAGGTGCTGGGTGAACACACCTGGAGTGATCAGTGCAAACAACTCCCAACCTGGAATTGCAGATCAACCATGGGAACTAGCCAATCAATGGAGCCTGCAATGGACAATCCAGGATTAGCAATGAGGTAGAGAAGCAAGGGGTCAGGCCACACAGGATGGGGGTGAACCACCGGTGCCCACCAAGAGGGGCTAATCTGCCTAAGATAAAGTTGGTGTCCAGCTGGATTGGGGAGTTTCCTGTGGCCCTGTAAGGAAAGGTCACCAATGATGGTGAAAAAAGCAAGGTCCAACAGTCTTCATACTGTTTGGCCTGGCACACTAATGCAGTCATCTATTATTGATAATGAAAAATACTCAATAGCAACTCTGGCCAACAATATCTTAATCACTCACCTGGATCATTCCTTAATGGATCCAAACCCAGAAAATTACCCAAGAAATCCCCATACATTATCAATCTAAAATCGAGGTCAACCTATATCTGATTCATTTGCTAGTAGGACTTATCACCTAACGAATCAACAGATAATCTAGGAAGCTGGAAAGGTGGGCAAAAATCTCAAACAGATAGGCTTGGCAAAGAGCAAACATCCATTTTGATTTTCAAGATTATAAGTACTTGGAGCTATCAATGATGGTAACTTCAATACCAAGTGAGAAGGGAAATTGAAATAATTAAATTAGAATAAGTTTACAAAGCTATCTCTGAATTTCTATTCACCAGTACGCCAATTAGCTTTGATTATAGCTTTACCAAATAACCTTTATGATTGATAATAAAAAATTTCTAAGATAGTACAAAGGGTTAAACCCATTTCAAAAAAATCTTGCATGTATGAGTAGGATGCAAGTTGTAAGTTGGCACCACTCCTTCAGTGCTAATAAGTTTAGTAATCTCAAAGAGTTTGGCCCATTTCAGGTACAGGCAAGTTTTTCACAAGGAGAGTTAAGTTCTCACTGAGATTAAGGGTGCTGTAGTTGTGAAGGCCAGGACTTGTAGTCAGGGCTCCCTTGTGTGAACCACAAAAAGTTGATGCTTACCCTTTATTTTAGATAATTCCAGCTCAAAAAAGATAGTGAGATGGTTGGCTGTTGTGGCTCTTAGTATATGGCCCATTCAGTACTAAAATATGTGAGACCTTGTTAAGGGTGCTTGGAATACTAGTCCAAGGAACAGAAACATTCACCATACTTTTCTATAAAAATTGCTCTGTTGCAGGTATAATAACGTGGGGTAGTCTGCATCCAATGACTCTTAAGAAGTGGTCATGCAGTAAATGAGGTCATTGTATTAATCCAAGGATAAAGGTAAACCAGGTTGGTTAGCCAGAGGATTGACCACTCATGTACCTAATTTTGCGGGCAAGTTGGAGATGAGAACCTCCACCTGCTCATCAAAGGGTAAGAGACACATAAGTTTGGTAAAGACGCGCTTTAAGATGGATACATGTCAGGAAATTGCAAAGTAGATCAACCTCTGTGGAGTCCAAAGATTTCAGACATCTGAAGTGCTAAAAAAGACTTGGTTTTCATTTTGGGTACTCTAGAACCATGATAACATCCATAATCTACACGGCATTGCTTTTCTGATTGTTCCTTTTTAGGATTCATGGGGGATATTTGAAGGAGATACTGGTCTTTAAACAACAATTCCATTCCAACAAATAAACTGAGTAGGGGCAATAGCCTATAATATTCTTCTAGAACTGATGGGAGGCTGGTTGGATTGAATGAGGGGCAGCTGGTCAAATCATTCAGGATTTGAGTCAAAATTAAAGCTAGTATTGGCGTGGGCTCACACTAGGCAGGAATGATCAACATTTATACCAATGTTTTTGATTCCATTAATGTATATTATATTCCATTCATCTGGATTAATTTTTAAACCTCATCTTAAATACAGCAATTTAAATTATGAGTACATGTTAAGTTCATGGCGTTTATTCATGTATGCAGTTTCTCAAGTTAATGGTTGTTGTGCATTTCCCAGGGTTGAATTCTTAAATTTACTCTTCCTAGGGATGCTAATGCAGAAAAAACCTAGAGATGGCCTCTGCCATTAAAGATAATAATGAGCGAGGGTCATCTAAGGTTGCAGCAGATCTTCTGAGAGGGCAGAATATTTTACTAGTCTATAAATTTTTAAAGATTTTCTGTTAAAGAATTAATTCTTTAATAAAAGATATATGAAAATAACCCAGAACTCTACTATCAGCGGAGTGCAGGGTTTTTATACTTTCAGGAAAGTGAGGAGGGGGCTGGAGAACATCTGTGACAACTGTATGAGTGCATGTTTCAAGAATGCAGAGGACTTTTCTCAATATTGTAGCTTAGAAATTGCAAGATGGGTCTTCTGTGATTTGATCTGGTGCTCTTTGCCAGTCTTTATGGGTGCTGGCATACTAGCTTCATCTTGTGATATTATGCTGCTTGCATTGATTAAATTGCGCGCTAGGGGATTTTCCCCTGTATTGAATGCAAAATTTTTGCCCCTTTTCAGGAAATTGATTCTGATCTACCAACTCTCATGTGGATTTCTTTACACATAATATTAATTTTTCTAAATACCCTTTAGTACAAAAAAAATAAAAGTTTTTGGGACTTTTTCCATTTTGTGGTGGGGTTAGACTTAATTTGTGGAGAGGAGCGGACACCAGCCTTTGTATAGTGTATGTTCTAATTCTGCCATCTTCACTAGCAGTAATGCGCGGGCCCCTTCCCTTTATTGTTCAAAAAGGATATCACATGTACAATTTAATGGCCATGAAAAGAACCTTACAAAAGTTGGGCAAGGGTGGTTCACCATGGGATAAGAGTTTGATACCATAAAAGATCTTAAAAATTTGGTGCAAAACAGTGGCAAACCTCCAGAAGAACAAAGAGAAAGTATAACGCTACTATCACCATGGTGGTGTTGGTGCACTAGCAGGGATGTTTGCTGGCTCAGAGGTTAAAAAATGTTCAAGAACACAGAGAAAAAGATTTAGAGTGATTATTCATTGTCACAGTCTTCTTCAATAAAATGATGAACCAATATTATGGGAGTGTCAAGCCCGCATGCAAGCTCAGTCAATAGTATTGAACATCACCAGAAAGGTGTAGATTTATAGATAATTTACATGATAGCTAATGAGAGTAGTGTCTAGGGAAAGGCATATACATAACAAAAGAATTTTTAGGTTATGGTTTAAGGATAGCTCAGCACTGCAGCCTCCGCAGCATCATTTCTTAAGCCATAAAAAATAAAGACAAAAATGACAAAGTAAAAAATGAGGTTTATTCCATGTAAAGAGAATAAAATCAGCAAATTTTGGAAGATACAAATATAAAAATTTCACTATATGGTAGTGCCTACATGGACTGGGTATTCTTAGAAAAGTACATGTAAAAAGCTTTAGGGACAAATGCCAATGGTATATACTGATCCATCAAATATTAACATAGCCAATTTTTTCTTTATCTTATTAGAGGTTTTATGGTTATTATTTTTTTACCAATGTCAAGGTTGAGGTGGTCATTATCAGATGTGTTGTAGTGGAATCTTGATTTGCTACACAACCTAGGTTCCTTAACTGTAAATGCCTTTGTTAGTAATCAACACCAATTGTTTTTATCTTATTTTCATAAATTGGAATCAAGGCCTGATTTGCCTTATATTTGCTAAAAATGCGAACAATGTTTCATCTATGCAAAGCCTGGATTATAACAATAGCTTAAACAGTCTTAAAAGTAACTAATGGGACTTCAGTTAGCTTAAATACTTATCAAGGAATTAAGATTATGTTCCATTGATTTATAAAAGAGATAATTACTAAGCATAGTATTGACTTCAGACGGAGCATTAGTATTTAAATCATCTACTATAAAGCAACTTTTAGTAACAAGAGCTGGCTAGACAAATTAAGCGAAAAGTAAACTCATTGATAATTTTTCACTATTGATACTTAAGCCTATAAAAGTTTCAATTGGCTAGCCATAGTAAGTTAACTACCAAATTATTCAATAGACGCAGCCTTAGCGCCAGACCACATAAGGCACACCATTGGATGGGAAACCATAATGTCTTGAGAAATATCACTGGGGCAGCAAGGAATATGGGAAAGTTTTTATGATGGGAGTGAGATTCTTTTAATGAGCCCTTATAAACATAAAGAAGAAACAAGAAATTTTCCTCTTAAGATCATATTTTGCTTAAATTGATGGATTAATTAAGTACTAGTAGGAGTCAGATGGGAAACAATCTGAACTGTTGAAAGGTGTGAATATCCATTTTAAAATACAAAGTTTACCCTGCAAAATCTTGAGATTAAGTTTGATTATCTTGCTTATGTAATTCATTCAGGTCTTTAAGAATAAGTTTTTTTAGCTCATGTATAGCATTAAGGCGTCAGACACCCACATGTTAAGGAAATACCTGGATTTCCATTGTGAGTATTTAAGAACACAAGATAGCATCCAAAATCTGCAACGCACCGCCGTTCTGATCATTTGGGTGAAGGAGACACTTGGGGAGAGATGAAGGAATTAATTAATAAACATGAACCTTCACCAAAGGTTAATCTAAGGACGTGTACTATTACATCCCTGACTGTAGCTATTGGCTATTAGTGTCAAGTGAGTTTCTGTAACTCTCTTATTCCCAGAGAGGTTGTGCAGGATTCACAGTAACACCTCCAGGGAACTAGTAATTAGTAAGACTATAAACAGAGCACCTCAAAGGGTTCTGAAGCTATAGGGACCCAGGGCAAGGGTGTACAATGCGATATATATTAGGAGATAGCAAATATACAACAAAACTTGGTTGGACCCCTAAAGGTGAGTCCATAACAAAGTGGAGATCTGGGTGTGAGTGCTTGGGTGCCTCTATCTGGAGAGGACCATGGTGGCTTAGCGGTGCACCAGATCTGGTAATTTTTTTGTAAAAATAAAATGGCCAACGTTGTTAGAAACCTCCTCAAGGAGGTCTTCACACAGGTCCGCCAAAGGAACCATTTTTATAAATTTAAACTAATGGGTTTATTATTAGAAGACAACTAACAAGGAAAGATGGTCTTGAGAACTATACTTTAAACAATGGGAGGAGAGTTGTTGATTGGGGAAATGGTGCCAAGCCTATGTGAACCAATTGGCGTACCCTACCATCAGCCAGGGTACTGTATCTTGGGATTGACTAAACTTGAGTTATTTGGTTCCAAGTTAAGACGTCTAGATTTAGCAATATTGAAAATTGACAGGTTTTAACCCCTGTTATCCAAGCAACAAAATCAAACCGTTATCATTAAGAAGATAACTCAAGCGTCTTAATACCTCGCTGTAACGCAGGGCCAAGCATCACACACAACCCCTGGACCAAATTGAGCACATCTAGCCTGCACCCAGCGTTGGCCCAAGGTATGCTTTAAGTCAGGGAGCTACTGCAGCAAAACCTTTTTGGACTCCTGACGTACAGCCTTATCTTTGCAGTTAGTTCTCTCTATTTATGTCATTTAACCATGACAGTTAATATTTTTGTATATAATATATATATTATGTAAAGCCTAAGTTTTGACTGTCATTGTTGACAGTTGTGGCGTTTATAATGCCTCATAGTCTTGAAATTCTTTGCCTCTCAAGTCATACTGCTTTTAATTGCTCGTGGATCCTACTTAAACTTCCTCCATCTACTCTCCTTCATGACCATATATGTTAAGATTATCAGCTTTATTTTACAGTGCCTAGGCTCCCTCACTGGTTCTAACAAGAGGTATATTCATACTTGCAATCTTGAGGTACAGAAGCAGCTTCCTGCGCCCCTTGCTTAAACACACCTGTGGCAGCAAGGTTAGACATGACCAAGGAGACTGCTATCATCAGAACTGTCATAAGGAATGAGGCCCCACCATTGGCCTAGCAAGAAGATTTTGAGAAGTTGGAATTTTGGTTTCTAAATAAAATAAAATAAAATAAAATAAAATAAAGTTTTTTTGGATTTTTTGATAACAAGAATTACACAAATAGCCCTATACCTTCAAAATAAAGGTTGCTGGCTCTTATACTAAGGAGGGAGGATGATGTATGAGGTCATGAGAACCAAGCTTATCTAATCTGGCTTACCCATTACCATATTGGTCATTCTGCAGATTAATCACCCAACATCAAGTTGCAACTAATTATGTTACTTCTGCTTCACTCAGAATTCGTTGCTAGTATTGCTCAGATAAAGCAAACTTTCCTTTAAAAAATTTTGATAATTTGATTATTATTGGAAAAGGATTTTCTCTTGAGCTTATCCCAGGTGTCAAATTTGCTACAATTATTAGTGCAGCTCTTGGCATCTTATTGTTGGAAGGAATTTTGACCTTATAGCACTTGCATTAAAAAATTCTTGATTTGTGGCAAAATTGGTATATTCTCTGAACTAATTTTTAGAAGTTTTAAAAATAATATTAGCTTTGGGACTAGTGTGTTTTTAAGATAGGGGCAAATAAGAGGGGGCTGCTGCTAGCCATCTCTCATCAAAGGTATGCCCTAGGTCAATTAACTGTGTAATCGGGAATGACTTAGGATTAAAACTTTATTTTTGATCTAGGGGTGATAAAACCCTATCTATCATGATATCAGGCGACTGGAACCTTAATTTACCCTTTCCTTGACAGGCAGGGCTCACACTTACTTATGGTGCATCTATGAAGGCATAGTTAAAGTGAGGAGTGAGAAGTTTGATGGCATCAAGGGAGGAAATCTTGGATGGGTCAGGCGCTGAAGAATTTGAGGTTTCTTGTTAAATTTTTCCAGTAGTTTAAGACATATGGTACAATTCTTAGATGGGGCCCAGTTGTTCCAATAATTTGGGTATACCTTTATTAAATGTGAGGATCACTAACTTTCCAAAGTATTGCATGTATATTCTGGAAGAAGTTCAGCTGAAGTATCCTTGATTTTCGCCATGCATCTTACAGTATATCAACCGTTTTGAAGCTCACTAGGCTAATCTAAAGTTATTTGAGTCTTCTTGTATTCTCAGTCTAATTTTTCACTACAAATTTGGGATTTTTACTGATGGAGGCAAAGATACAAGCTGGATAAACTTTGTAAACAGCTTATTAACACTTTTAATAGGAGCCAACTCTGATAAAATAACCATATAAAGAGAATTAAGAGGAGAATATATTATAATTAAAATAAGATACTAGATTATTATTTGATACATTTATACCTATTTGATACTATTACACTTGGCCAGGCGCCATTATTGTAACCTCTAGGGCATCTCCTGGCCAAATCTTGAGCATGTAATTTTTTACAGATATTAAATTTAACCTCAGTTCAGCCCAAGAACTGATGCAATAATGACCATTCACAGAAATCATTGGTGGCAAAATTCACATTTAAAATCAGGAAGATTTTATATAGACTGCAACTCAAATGTGCAAAATTGTCCTAGGGTAAGCCTGATTTGAGTTTTATCTTACAGCTGATGGAGTATGATTGTTATGAAAATTGGCTTCATTTATGGTTTAATGACATACTCCTAATCATGACGTGCAGCAGGCCCTTTGAAAGCACTAGGCACTCCCGTTTAGGTTTATATGTGCAAGTGATATTGTTTTGATTTCAATCTTTGACATACAATTTTTGCAATAAGGCGGAAAACTGATTATGATAAAATGAGGTGCATTTTTGTATGTGCCCTTAGCACATGATTTTTAGAGCATAATTGCGTATCAATCCTGGGGCAATTGTTTTAGTATTGTATTGTATAGCTCTTATGTAAGGTTAATTTAGAAGGTTAATAAATTCCTAATAGGGTAATCAGCCAAAATTGATGGGTTTTTTGAGGTTTTTTTAGAAGTCAACCATCAGACTCTAACAACCTTCCACAACTCTAGGTAGTGAAATTGGCATTTAACCCGCCGTTATCAAAAATCTTTCTGCCTCAAATTGGGGTTTCTCCATCATGATGGTCACAACCTCAGCCAGTTCCTTTCTTGACTGGGCGAGTGAGGAAGCATGAAAAGAGGCATAGTTCTTCCAGTGAGGGGAAAGTTTTAGGTAAGAGCGCCGTTGTTCAGAACCTTGATAACAGGAAATGGTCCTTCATTATTGCAAGATAGTTATTGTCTTAGGGCTTTATGATGCAAATTCTTGGTGTCCACCATTACTAAATCACCTTAAGGTAATTAAGCCTTGCATTACTTCTTATCAGCAAATTATATACATTATCAGTTGATTTAGTCAGCTGGTTCAGGACCTGTTAATAACCTTCTGGATGTGCGTGACAAAGGTATTTGCAGCTGGAATATTACTATGCGTTTGAGGCAAATAATGAAAGTAGGGTATATCCCCAGTTAGCATACATAGGACATATCCCATTGTAGAATAAATGGAGTTATTGTATGAAAAATGAGTCAGAGAAAAGTCTGTTGCCCATGTATTTTGAGAGTTACTAGCATAGCTTCAAAGCTAATGCTCCAAGGAATGGTTAGTATACTCTTCTTGGCTATCTGACTGAGGATTAGGTTGATGATCTGCAAAGATTAATCTTCAGCATATCACACAAGGCAACTAAAAATCTTAAGGTGAACTGAGGTCCCTGTAATTATTTCCTTCCTGGGGACCCAAACAGGGCAATTAGGCGTGCCACAAACAACCATTCCATGTTCATGGCTGTAGTTGTTGTCATAATAAAAAAATGATGTCCTATCTTATAAAGCAGTATACAACCATAATAATCACATTATACCCACATAACATTGGTAAAATTACAATTAAATCCACTGAAAGTGATGTCCATGGTCCTGCCGCTTAATAGAGTGTGTAGATAAGGCATAGTGTAATGCCCTATCTTCTTTTCAAAAAGCGCTAATCAAGCATTGCTCAATACAGGCAGGAACCTCTTTTGTCAGTCTGATCCAAATATGCCAACATTTTATTGGATTAGTGTTTTTTGCAATAGTGTGCCATTTGGTAGCATGATCATAATGTTCCCTTATAATGCAGAAACGCAAAGATGAGGCACTCAATCTTGTCACGAAATTATTACCACATCCTTTATAAGAATACCATCCAGAAGGGGCTTTACTGGCATCAGTCTTTATAAGGAGGTCTAGACCTTCAGGATCATTAGACTGGGATGCTAAAACATCGTCAAGAAGAGATCCTCATTGACTGGAGATTCTAAGACTGGTTCCAAAGGAGTAACTTCAAATCTGGCTTGAAGAGGTAACAGGGATTCTGGGACATTGAAACCGCGGAATTTGGATTTGACCTTATGCTTTGAGGTAGGGGAAGCAACCCCTGAAATGCCTGGAGGTATAGGAGTCATGACCTGTTCAGGGAAAATTACCATATTAAAATGAGAGTCAGGGTCTGACGTGGGATAATAAGGGGTTGCAGCTATGATATCAGGTGAGATTTAAGTTTCCCCTTGACGAACTCATACTTACATATAAAGCTAAAAAGATCACGGTCAGTTTTAATCCGCATGTAAGCTAAATTCTGAGGCTTGCAAAAGTAAGTAAGTGACTTATGGTCCATATTCACAACAACTGTTGATTTATTCCCTGTCTAAAAAGTAATTACAGTTCATCAAAGAAAAATAAAAGATAGCCAACTACTTATATAAAATTGCCCATGCGCGTTATGTGACACAAAACTTCCTAGAAAAGTAAGCCACATAATGTTTCCGCCCCTCATGTTCTTGAAGAGTTTTCACCAATAGTGTATAAGAGCATAGCAATACATAATAAAAGGCTTATCCTCATCTGCATTATAAAGAACTGAGGCGTTGTTGAAAACTTCCTCTAATGCTTCAGACGCCTTTTGACATTCTAGAGTCAAAACAAACATGGCGTTCTTATCTGTGATGAGTGAAGGGTGAAATTAGTTCATTTTGGATTATGAGAACTTCTAAAGAAAATTACATATCATAGGAAACTCTGCAGTGTCTTAAAAATTACTGGAGTGGGTCAGGAACAGATGGCATCCAGAATAGAAGGCGCGATGTTGTGACCATCTTTTTTGGAACAGATTACCCAGGTATCAAATTCATTCTTTAAGATACTCACATTTGGATGGCTCCTCAACAAACAAGGTTTAGAGTGAGCTACCAACGCTGTATAATCCTTACTGTGTTGTTCATCATTGGGCGAGTGGATTAAGATGTCATTCAGATAAGAAATTGCACAGGAGAACCTGAGATCCCCAAGACGTCGTCAAAACAGCGCTGAAAAACTGTTAAAGTGTTATTTAAACCCATAAGTCATTGCTTTTATAGTGGTATACTCCATACCAAGTATAAATTGCCATCAGTCACTCCAAGTCAGACTTAACCTGCACTTTATTAAACCATTTCTAATATCAATTTTGAGTTAACTTAGATTTTAAAATTTCTTGGAAAGTTGGGCTTCAATTTTTAAGCATGATGGTACTATGTACAAGAAGCCCAACAGTCAATAAAATACTAACTAAGTCACATGTCAACTATATTTTTATATAAAGGGCGCCAATTTACCGCTTATGTCACATCAGCTAGAGTATCCGTCCTATGTAAGTATGGCGAAATGGACTTAACTAAAGCTGAGTATAAAAAGAGATATATAATTTTTGGCAACACATTATTATAATAAAAAAGGGTTTTATATGTCGCATTTAACAATATATACCAAAAGGAAAAGGAATAATAAAAAAATGAATGGGGGAGATATTAAAGGGAGGCTCTTGATCAGGGAGTGCATTCCAGAAGGTATAATGTTTTTGCATCATATTTTTTGTAGGCAAAGTTGTGAGTTAATTTAGACAAGTCATATTAGACTGGGGGTCAATTAGGTTGATCATTTGGAAGATTCTTAATTCTTACCCGTTTTCAGGTTCTTCTTAATTTAAGGATTTGAGTGCCACATGTGTAGCTGTCACCTGACCTTAAAATGATCCTTTTGTTAAATTAGGCAGTATTTCATTTTAAGGTAATTAGGCTCAATTTGGTACATTAAATTTTCCTAGAGTTAGTTTTGAGCTGTACTGACTATTGATTTCTCCAGTTTATATATTGAGGTAATCCTTTAACCCACCTTCTCAGGTCTAGGTGCCAACTCAGTTGAGTGAGTTAAATGTGGTGGATGATCTTCCCCTCATGTCCAATATACTGATATCTGACATCACCCTTTAAGAATTTTTGGCGGGTGATTACCAACGCAATAATCAGCTATGGTTACAATTGTTCATTATCCATTTCTAGGGACTTGATTGAGTACTCATCTCTGCATTTTTAAGTGATACCATATGGCTCACCCCAGATGATATTTATTTTTCTTATTTGGGATGATATTCAATTTTGATAATATAGGACTAAGTCCAAATTTCAAAATCAGGTAAAGGTTGGCGAGTTGCATTTGCTGCTTGACCTTCTTATGTACTATCTTGTCTAGGTTTGTCATTGCCTTAATTTTGGTTGGATAATCTTTTGAAATAGTTGTCTTAGAACTTTCTCAGGATCTTCAGTAAACTCACTGGTAGCTTCACAGGATAATAAAGCTGGGATTTCAGTTTTTCTTCCATATATGCCTTTAAGGGATAAAAATCATAATTTAATGTAAATGTATTTAGTAAGCTTTCAACACACTTAAAAGATGTTAGTCCTGGTGTAATGGTTTTTCAGTGGCCATCTTGCGTAGTATTGAGACTAACATCACATTTGTCTTTCTATATTACCACTAGTTGGTGGGTTGTAAGGCGCTGAGAATAGTTGTTGAGTTCCTATGTATCATATCTAAGATATCGCAACTCTTGACAGTTTTTCCTGGTATCACATAGCAGTACTGCGGGCAGCTAAGCCCAGTAAATAAATTTTTTTTTATAAAAAGCTATCAATAGCTTTAGCGGTCTGCACAGGAAAGACAATTGCTTCAAAAACACTTTGTAAAATTGATTAATTTCTACAATGATGTCTTAAAATCTCCAATGGATTCAGGTAATGAAACAATGCAACTAAACTGATGGTGTGAGATGGCTGCTGAGTGGTCATGATTTGGTCTGAACTTGACATTATGCGGCATCAGCTTTATAGAAGTTACCCAATTGTCTATAACTTCCACTAAAGATTGTAGTATTACTTCCCAATATTAACAACCCTTGATCTATTTGTAAGTTTTCTGGCTCCTCCATGTCCCAAAGTATTGTGAGCATCCATAGTAACTGGTATTCATTCTGTAGGTTGTAAGTAAGGTAGCTATCAATTCTGACTTTTCTTATAAAGTAATATAAGAGAATTTTCGTATTTTAGCATTTTCTTTTAGAATCTTCTGAACTGGTTCGTTTTTGTCTTAAGAGTTTGTCTTCATGAGTAGGTTGTTTAACCATTCAGCTTCACTATTGTTTAAATATAGTAGGGTAGTCGAGTCAGTCCATCAATGTTCATGTGCTTTGTTACAGCCTGGTGGAAAGAATTCATGTTGTAGTGCTGAAGTTTGAGAGCTCAGAGGGCTAGTAACCTGACAGATCTTTTGTTTTGTAGCCACTCTATGAAAGTGTTGATCTCTCACAACAGTAAAGTTCTTATATCATACAAAAAGGTCTGAAAATTCTCACCAACTGGCTAACAAATAAGAACTCTTTCTTCATGACGCTTTAGTTTCACTCAGCTTTGGAAGGCGTTTTATGATAATAGGACACTGTGTGGTCAATGCCATCCTCATCCAGTTGATAAATGATGACACCTACAACTAATTCAGAGGCATCATAAACAAGATGAATGGCTTCCCATACTCCAGATGTCATAAGATTGGTTGTCTTTAGAAAACTCTTCATTGACTCAAATTCAGTTCATTGCTCTACAACTTATATAAAAAGGGCGTTTTTGGCAAGCAATTGGACAAAAGGTTCAGTGAGTTGAGCAAATTTAGTTATACATTGATGGTAGTACACCACCACCTTAAGAATACCTATATGTATCAAAGGCTCTTCAGCTCAGGAACCCTGGAGATTGCTTTAACCTTATTGCACAAGGGTTAAATTCCTTCTCACAATATGGCATGTCATAGTAATTCAGATCTTGTTGGAAAATGGTACACTTCACAGGTTTTATATTGATGAAATTCATTCTCAGTTGTTAAAAATGACTTGAAAGATCTAGATCATTGTTAAAGGTTTTAGAAATTGTCTTTATGTCAAATAGGTATACAATCATACAACTAAGTTTAAGATCTTACATGATATGATATATCGCCCATTAGAACAGGGTGAGAGCGTTATATAATCCTTGTGGAAGCCGGGTAGGTTAAATATCTTTCCATAATTATCAATGCACATAAATCTTAGTCTTCTGGTGATAGATTCATCTGCAAATAACCACTGGTGAGGTTCATCGCGGAGTTGAAATTTGAGCTGGAGAATTGGGCAAGAGCATCATCAATTCTTGAAATCATATAGCCGTCCTTCTTAGTGAGATGTTTAGCTTCATGTAATTCATCAATATTCTGTTCTCACAATTCTTCTTTATGAGTAACAGTATGGATGACCTTGGACTCTGGGAAGGTACAAGTAGGCCTTCATCCAAAATTTCTTGAGCTCAATTTTCATGTATTGCTCCTCTACCTTCAATTTCTTATATAGCTTTAATTAATATAAGGTTGAAATCTCCAACGTTAATACTATGTGTTCAAACTTCCATGTGACCATAATCATCATCTGATGTGGAGAAAACATTCTGATATCTCTAAATAGTTGATATGCTTTAAGTTCCTCTTAAGTAAACTTATCTTATATCTGAACTTGAGGGATAGAGCATTTAAATTGTCGATTGGTAGGCCAAAATCAAGGTATGTACCAATAAAATGTATCTAGTCAATTTCATCAATGGGAAGTAAATAACCTTTCCTAATAGCTTGATATTTTTTGACTAAGATATCATTGTTGGGTAAGTTCTCAAGTAATAGCTCAATAGGCCTCCAATAAGCTATATCATGGACTACTGGGTAAACTTATTGGATTATTCTACTTACTCCATCAACAATAGTGATATGTAGCAAGCAGTTTAGGGGTTCACTCATGGTTAAATTGGTGGAAAACATTTTTTATACTCCTGGTTTAATCTTTACTTCCTCAGTGGCATATAATGGTAAGCCCTCTACTGCGTCTAAGGAGTCAGATAGCTTTTTTATGTTTCTTCCAGGGGTATAATATGGCAAAGGTAAAGAAGAAACAGGATACTAGACAAGGCAATAGTAATTCTTCTTTCTGGAGTCTTTATTATCCAGTACAAGGGGAACTTCATAGTTGAGTAGTGATATATATCTTTCTTTCAGAGTAATAACTCCTCATATCTAATCGATAACTACATTTTAATGATTGTACCATATTTTAGTGTTGTCTAGGGCAAATGCGTGGGCTTAAAATACTAAATTTGACAACTCATATGGCATAGATGAGTATGCACCTGACACTTTGGTGTTATTCAGACTGGCGGTATTAAAATCCTGAGTGTATTCAAGGTCAGTGGCGAGCCTAATAATATTTGTTGTTTCAGGACAACACAACATTGATAGGTGATCCCAAATCCAAGAAGCCATAAATTGGACATTTTTAATACTGATACCACTTTGGTAACGAGTTCTCCAAACTTAGGTGGAAAGGCTAACACCTCTTTGAAGCGGAACGTTGCATTAAGCTTTCAGGCAGTCTCAGATATTTCTTCTTGATTTCAGGAGACTGTGGACGCTTGAGATGTATCAGATCGACAGGGCAAGGTACTAGCCAACATTGTTATAAATATCAAATATCCTGGGATATCCAAAAATCCAATTGAGTTAATCGCCTTCAGGGACCTGGGTGTTTACAATATCTTGGCATTCAAACAGTATGTAATGGTGATCTCAGTGGGGAAATAAAAGATGTTTTAACCTATGCCCTTATGACCCCCTTCAGAGTCATTATCAGGTTCATTCTCAATGCACGCAAGGTGAAAAATCAGCAACGTTTTGCTTTCAGGTACTTTGGGCTTTCAGATTTAGAGGTACCTGACCCTATTCAGACTTTTATTTCACTTGCTTATTAAGGGCAGGGCTCTTCTTAAAACATTATCCTTGGTATGTTGTTCTTACAATAATTGCATCTTGACTTCTCCTCATTCATAGGCTTTGCTTCCTCCAGGGTATGCAAACTGGGTTTTATAAATGCTTTTGGGAGGTTTTGAGCTTATGGATGTTAACTACATCAATTAGGGACTCTATATCCAAAAAAGAATTGAAGCTTCATTTAACAGACGTGATGTGCATGGCGAGGTTGGGGTTACTATGTAAACTAGCAATGAAGGCAGCTACAACATCATCCAAATTAAGTTTTTTGAGGTCAACAGTGTTTTGGCCTTTATGTATAAATAATCAGCAAAGTCAGCAAGGAATTCATTATGGCATGACGCAATTTTCATGAAGGTTTGTTTTTTCATACTTGGGCTCTACTTTGACCCAAATTCTTTGATGAAACTCTTTTGCTTCTCTCCAGGTATGTAAGTCACCCATATTAGGCACTACAACCTCTTGAGCCTTATGGTTTAAACCAGATAATATATGCTTAGCCTTTTGATAATTGATTGCACCTTCCATAACAGCTTTATAGATAAAGAGGAAAGATGCCATACTTCCTTTTCCAGGTGTAAACTTATCCTTGAACGTAGGCTTAAAAAGGTAGTAGCCTCCAATCCTGTGGCAGCGTGTATTTTGGGAGCTTCACATTCAGTAATTTTGTTTTCTACATTGCTCTGTTAAACTTTTTGTTCAAGTTGACATATTTGGTCCCTTAGAGGGTTGAACTGTTAACCATTTTCTCCAGAGTAAGTCTCAGGGTAACATCTAGCTTTTTTCATTTTTAAAATAACTTTTTCTCTAAGTTTTTAATGCAGATATCCAGATTGTGATTCTGTTGGCTGGTGGATGAGTAATACATTCACAAAAGCTTGTTCTCATCCTCAAATAGCCCAATGCGCCAGCTCAAGTCCTCCTTCATTTCTTTGGATTCAGTTCTCTGAGGAGGCTTGTCAGTCTTGGCATTTATCACTTATGTAAGAGATTTACAGCATTACTCAGCTTCATTGAGATGACGAGAGACATTGCTAATGTCCTCTAACCTGAGGGATTTGCCTCTCAATTCGCTTTAAATTTTTTTGAGTTTCTCGGTAATTTTACAGTATTAGATGTTTGAGTCGCAAGGTTTGCTAGATCCTATTTTGACATGAGCCACAAGATATGATAAATTGTGACACTGATGAAGTTCAGAGGTTCAATAGGACTCCATCTCATAAATTCGTTGTAGGGCTTACTTTAGCCTAGCCTTAAGGATAGAACTCTGTTCTTTCTCTTATTAAGACTAGTAAAAAATTGGCGGCCATTTTGCCATGGGCTATGAGATCTTGTCTTTAGAGCTCCTAAGTAAAGGTGTTAAGTAATTACTTATATCCTCATTTGACTCCTATGCACTTTCAGAGGAGCTTCAAAGCCTCCTTTACATACTTGATACCACTAGAATCAATAGTCTTCATTTGATTATGGAGCTGAACTATGTAGGAACCGTTTGCTTCATTCAAATGAACGCCGCCCTTTATAATTTGTGATACTAAATTATATACCTGCTAATAGGTCATCTATAATGCCCTTGGGTATTGATATGATGGTGGAGTTCCTCGTTATGAAAATCCTAAGAAATGCATGATATGATAAAGAGATGTGGTACAAATTGCAAAATATTCAATAGATTTGCATTTGATCCATAACTCTCTGGGAGAGCACTAGATTTATATAGTTCAATGAGAATCCTGTCTTGGCAGATTCAATTTTGTGGCTGGCTCTTTATCCTGGGTTAGTGACTCCATAAAGTAACTCTCATACTACTTCATTGGAAATCCAGGTTATTACAGAGATTTGGTAATCTCATAAAATTTTTCAAACTTCTCAAAATATGATGATGAGTGGACTTACCATTTGATAATCTTCTCCAACATTTCCATTGTGCACCCAGTAGGTGAATATATCAATTGAATTATCTTCCAGTGTGTAATCAGTTAGTTGCAAGTATCATTAAGCGTCAGCTGAGTCCCTGTAATGAGCACCCAGCCGGTTGGGCTTCCATTTTTAAGCTCAATGGTGCTATGCTCAAGAAGCCCAACAGTCTATACTTGAAGCAAAATAATTCACATGACAAGTATATTCTTAATTTAAATTGGTACAAAGTCATGGCTTATGTCCCATCAGCTAGAGTACTCATCCTAGGGTAAATATGCAGAAATGGACCATTTGAAGTTAAGTACATAAATGAGATATAGAAATAATGACTTAACTTTATTATAGTATAAAATGATGGTTTTTAGTAGTTGCATTATCAATATGTCCTCAAAAAGGAAAGGATTGATAAAAATAATGGAATGGGTTATCCAAATGGGGTGCTCTTAGTCATGTGGTTCATACCAGAAGGTATAGTGTTTCTGTATCATATTTTTGATATGGCAAATTTTGTGAGTTGGATATTGAAGTCAGATGAGACTGGGGGTCACTTAGGTTGATCCTATGGCAAATACTTGATACCTTTCCTTTTTCATGTTTTTTTCATATTACTGCTCTTAGTGCCACCTTGAGTAGTTGTCAACTGACCTTAGTATGATCCTTTAGTTCAATTAGGCAGTTTTTTATCTTAAAGTATCTTAGGCTCTGTTTTGTCCATCAAAATTTTCCTAGAGTCGATTTGAGCTGTGCTGACTATTGATTCGCTGGATAATTTATTGAGGTAATTCTTATAACTACCCTCATCAGGTTAAGGTGTTGATTTAAAAATGTAATCAAATGTTCAATATTCTTCCCCTCATGTTAGAAATATGATATCATACAAGGAAATTGAAGCCTCAAGGGTGGTGGTATAAATTTGGGACTGTCAAATCATTAAAGTGACCATAATCTATGTACAGGCACATGGTACCATCAAGTTTATGCTAAGACTACTGGAGAGGACACATGAGTCTAATTTTACCATTACCCCTTCTTAAAAACGCTTTTAATCCAGGTATATAACGATGGTCCTCTTCAGCCATGTAGCGGTAATAAGGAAAGTTTATTTTGATAAGGTTAACTGTCAACTTAAAACTCAGGTCATATTTTAAGTGACTTGGCAGCTTATTAGCATCAAACACATCATAAATGAATTTAAATGACTCAGGATAAGAGGCAAAGTAGGCAAATCTGGGGCAATAACAGCAGAAGAGTGTTCAACCGTTGCTACCACTGCATTGCCTGTTTCCAGAGTGGGAAGGAGGAGGATTTCACCAAAATGATAGTTGATGGTGAAGGCCAACATATACCTCTCAAAGATAATACTCATTGACTGTCAGCACCACCAGGATACCACAAACGTACTGGATATAACAACTCTGGAATAGCCACAAAGTTTGCCACAAATTCAAACACATGGGCAGAAAAACGCAGTGGTTTAAAAAAAGTAAGTGTAGCATGGGAATCTGAGATACCACATGACAGGGGAGCCTTAGAGACCTCAAATTCTAAAGATTTCACAACCTTAAGGACAACTAAATTCCCTGTGGACTCAGTGTCCATTAAGGAAGTTATCGTTGCCTTAATTTGTCTTGCTGCAATATGAATATTAAACAAGAAATAAACACAGACAAATATAATAAACTCGTTAAGGGAACAAAGTTGGACCATACTTATTCGCCTTTAAGCTATTCTGTTACTTATTTTATACTTCAATCAACTAAGTGGGTATTGTCACTGCCAGTACACTTAAAAGAGGTGCAGATCCAGGATCTTAGAGTCAGATAAGGGGCGCACATTTGAAAGATCTTAATTCACTGAATCCAAACAACGCTTCTCTTCCACCCAATGAACCAGAGAGATATGATAGGATGTGTTTGCTGGATCTTTAGGGTCTACAAGAAATTCAACCATACTTAAAGGTTCATTTGAGATATCGTCACAAGGGGAAGACTTTTAGATTGAGCTTGTTTATATGAACAATTATGGAGTCTACTGAGCTAGAGCTGGCCTCAGAGCAGTAAAATTGTTTTTCTTAGGAACAAATGACACCATAACTTAGCACTCAGTTCTACCATCTTCTGCTACCTAAGCTAGTGGTGCAATAGCCAATAGTGCGCTACTCATCCCACTTTTGACTAAACAAAGCCCATTTTTCATTGTCTACTCTAGTGTTGAGAATTTTTCTTTCTAAATAATAGGTGACTCCATTAGTGTACCAGGACAAACAGTATGAAGACTTCTGGCCCTGCTTTTTCACAATCATTGGCGACCTTTCCCTAAAAATTTGCAGGGCAACCCACCAACCCAGAAGACCAATCAACTTCTCCTTCTGAGGCTTGACCACTCGTTATGGATCAGAGGTCCTCTTTGGGAGCTTTCCAACGATTATGGTTCAGCAGCCTCTATTAACTCCTTCTTGGTTTATCCCCTTCATTTTTTTAGTTCATTATTGTGGCTTCTAGTTGCTCAAGTTCACGTGGGGGTTTCCATCTAGTTCAAGGTTGGGAGTTGGTTTCACCAACCACTCCAGGTGTTTTAACCCAGCACCTAACATCTGGGGATCTTCAGTCCCACCTCTACAAGCTAAGCTAACCACTGTTAACTAAAAAACTTAATAAAGGAAGGTAAAGGTTGGTAATTTATTAAAATATAAAGCCAACTCTTAAATAGGGTGGCCAAATTATGAATATAGGGATCATACTGGTGTATAATTATCATGGGTAATATAATGGAGAATAGGGTTGTGGAGGTTATGAACTACTTGAGGTATCATCAGTGCAGTGGTTTCCAAAAGGCTATATCATATGGCATTCGTCAGCTTATGAGTAATTAATTACATTCATTAGATATAGTTTATATATCACATGTGAGGCAGCCTCTTGATGTGGATCAATTTAACATTAGATTGATTTTCTTCACTTCTTTATCATATGGCTGCAATTTCAAGGCCCATCGTGCTAGTTCCCTTCAGTTTTTTTTTTAAGTTATGCAACCAACGGAGAGATGCATGATCAGTTAATAACCTGAAATGTGCCCCATGAATATAAATATGAAATTGCTTGCAAGCATAGATAACTGCAAGATATTCGTGCTCAATGACTTTACGATTTCTTTTGGCCTTTTTTAAAGTATGGCTGACATATGCCAATGAGTGCTCTTCACCTTGTTCATCCACATGACTAAATATAGCACCTATTTCCATGAGCAATGCATCAGTTTCTACAATAAACGGTCAATTAAAATTTGGATATTTGAGTATTGGGCTTGTCGTCAAGCACTGCCATAATTTGTCAAATGCTCCTTGGCCATCTCATTCCATTTGAACATTTTTTGGATCCATAAGCAGAGAGAATAATGGACCTGATATTTTTTGCAAAGTCCTTAATAAAACAGCAATAATAACTGATCATCCCTAAAAAGACTTGGATATCATGAACGCTTTTTGGCAATGACATCCGCTCAATAGCATCGATTTTTTGTTTTTGAGGCTGTAATCCATATGCATTTATAACGAAGTCCAAATATTCTAACTGCTCCTTAAAAGAAGTGACCCTTTTTAGCTTGATTTTAAGATTGGCAGCAGCTAGTTTCTTCAATACTTCCTCTAAGTGTTGTAAGTGCTCATTGAATGTTTGACTAAATATGTTGATGTCATCTAGATAGACTAGAACATATGACAATTTGAGGTCACTTAAGATAGTATCCATAGCCCATTGAAAAGTTGTAGGGGTGTTACATAAGCCTTGAGGCATCCGTGTAGGTTGGCAAAGCCCTTGTGCCATTATCATGGCACACTTCTCCTGGTCCCCAGGTGACATTTCAATCTGCCAATACCCTGAGATCATGTCCATCGCCAAAAGAATTTAGCCCCGCCTAACTGATCTAACGCATCATCAATTTACAGCATGGGGTAAGAGTTTTTTTGTTATTTTATTAAGACATCATTAGTCAATTATAACCCAAATTGACCCATCCTTCTTTTTGACAATTAAAATTAACTAGCTCATGGGCTGGCTGAAGGCACAAGCAAACCATGCTCTAACAACTTTTCTATTTCTTTGCCAACTACTGCCTCAGCTGCTTGGGACCTTCGAATAGGTCTCATTCCAAATCAGGGCAGCTTCTCCAGTGTCAATTTGATGGAGTAAATTTTCTGAACACCCTAGATCATGGTCACTTTGTGCAAAAATTGTTTGATATCTTTTGAATAATGCTAATACTTTATTTTGCTGATCTTTGGTTAATCCTGATAATTGTTCCTGAGCAATTAATGTATGATTGCTTCCAGCTGAATCTGGCAATCCCATTTCAACTAAATCCCCTTACTCATGGAAGAAATGGAGCTCTGTTATAGGGATTAACTGGGCGAATGCAACTACTTGATTCCGTTTGATTTTAATTGGCGTTTTTCAAAATTACCTAATATAATATGAAATCCCCATGACCAAAAATTAGGGTTCCTGGAGCTACCCCAAGGTTCAATTCTTGATCTTTGCCAGAGAGCCTCGATTTCAACATAAAATTGCTCAGGAACTTTCAGCTTCAGTCCAGTATTGACCACTATCTGCATTCCAGGAAGTATTATTAATTCCTTTTTTTTCTCAGATTGGAATTCTTCAATTTTTAACATCTTTGGTAAATAATTGATCTTTTTCCCCAACTAATTTATAACCAACAGGAATGATGCCATCCTTATACTCATTTATAAAATTAATTCTCCAATTGAGGGGGCATCCCCCTTTCAATGATAGATAAATGGTATCATCTGGCCTAAGATTGTCAGCGTATTCACCTCAAATTCACACTTTACTCCATAATTATGCATGAAGCCAGTTCCAATTAGAAAATCATAATTTTGATTAGGTAAAATGATTGCTGGCTCAGACACAACTAGAGATCCAAAACGAAGGGGTAAGGCACTATAAGCCCCACATGAAGTAGTAGGGTTGGGCTCAGCTGTACCATACTGCTTTCAATGTGCTATATCTGGCAAAATCTCTAGACGTTTTACCAATTTGGTAGACACAATAATGATTGGTGTACCAATATCAATAATATCCCTCACTTTGACTCAATAAACCAAAATGTCAGCATAAGTACACTCAGTTTAGTGGAAAATATTGTTTACTGAATGTTTAGCGGCATCAGTTACCAAATTCAGTTTTTGAATAATTTGGGATGATATATTAGGAAATGATTTCTTAATGGTAGCAATAGGAATTAAAACGTTAACGTCTTCAACTTCATTTTTAACAATTTGTCTTGATTGATAGAATTTTTAACCTTTTCCAACAGTTGATGAGCATAGGGTTGAGCAACTTATGATATAATCTCATAATTAATTCTGTTTGCTTTTGATTGAGTTATTGCATGGATATATGGACCTGTGCTCTGCTGGGGAAAATTGTAAACAGGGTCATCTACAAACAGGTCAGAGGTATCAATTTCGTCAAACTAGTCTGAGGGAACTGGCCAATTGGCAGATCTATATCATTCCTCATCTAGACTGTAGGACCTTTTCCTAACTCCTCATAGGTATTGTTTTCCTGAATGAAGTTCACTTGATCCTATGGTTTCTTAGTCCAGCAATGGGCAGCATAGTGTCCAGTATTTCTGCATCTGTTACAAGTGATGAGCGGTGCATACTAGGTCATTTTGGACCAGCAGGTTTTTCCCCATTCAATTAGGAAAATCCTTTTTGGGCTCAGGTTCTTTTTGCCAAATTTTAATTAAAAGTTTGTTGTTGTTTTACACTTCAATTTTGTACATAAAAAGTAGAGGCCAATTCTTTAAGGTGCTCCATCATTTGAAAGTAGTGTTTTTATTGGTGAAGTTTGACAACATGAATTGGTGTAAATTTTGATAAGGTCAGGTTACTGCCTTCATGGCAATGCGAGCATCAAAATCACCTAGGTTATTAGCTCCCATCAGGATTTGTACTTCTTTGTAGAAACAGTCAGCAAATTCTACTGTTTCATCTTTTCAGAATTGCATTCCCATGAACTCTTGTTTTCAGTAAGCAATTTGTTCAGGGCTGCCAAATTCTTTCATAATTGCATTTTTCGCCTCATTATATGTCCAATTTTCCCCTTGCAAATAGGGTAATACCAAGTTTTTGAAAAGTGATATCTGAACAATTGATAACGGTAACAGCTTTCTAGTGATCACTGCAACCAAACATGGTTATATCAAATAATTTGAAAAAAGCTGGGACAAAATCCTGATGAAAGGGTGGCAATTTTGAGGTGGGCAGAATTCCTCAGTTTCCAAAGGTTCAGTTGCAGGACAAGCAGCTCAGCTAGCTATTCTAGCGCCAATTGGTGTGTTGTTGTGGGTCATCACCAAAATGGCAGCCTAGTAACTTGGCATATTTTGTGTAGACTGAATGCTTCCTATATTGCTTTCATCTTCATATAGGTCCTGGCCCCCGATCTCAGTTCTTACATGCATAAAATTACATTTATTAATTCCCAAATCTTGTACCTGTTTCTGGAGCTGACCATTTTTCTCCCATGATAGCTGATTTTTCCCGCTTTATCTTGAAACGCTACTTTGAACAAGGTAGATCCTTCTCCATTTTTGAATATTTATGTTCTAAATCAGAAATTTTCCCAAATACTTATTATTAACCAGAGAAACAAGGTTAACATCTTTTTCCACCTTAATAACACGATTTTCTGTTCTGGATAGATCAGCCTGAGCTGCTGACATTAGAGTGGTTTGATTCACACTCTACAGCTTCTTCCATAGCCACAAATTCACCCTTAACAGAGGACATGGTGGTATTATTCATCAAGACTCAACTATGCCCCTGTAGTGAGCACCAAGTGTAAAATTTTGGGTAGTTTACTGCACAGGCTGGTTGTGTATATTCTAAAAAACACTAGTTGCATGATGACAATTAGTAGGTTAATTCTTTAAAATAGGTGGCAATGAATACACTCTGGTAATTGTAACTTAAGAAAAACAACTAGGGAATTGTTTTCCCTTCAATCTTCAATTTAGAAGTAAATATAAAACTATATTGCAGTTGAATTCTGTTTTTATTAGAAAATGCTAGGAGTTTTTAAAGGCAGAAGGCGGACAACTTTTCAGATAATTCTCTGAAAATCAACTGATTGATCTCCTGATACTTATAACCCTTAGGATTAATTTCTGATGATAACAAATGTCTTTGTTTTAGTTAATCCTCAACAGCTTAACCTTTCACAGATTAGCAACCATCTGTCAGGTGAACAGCAAGTAAGAATTAGACTGGCCTGACAGCCAAGGTGCCAGAGCACCTGAATGACAAATCAGAATGCCTAAGGCACTGCTATTAAAAAAAATATGAAACTGAAAAAGGAGTTTCACCAATATCTGCCAGTGAGCCAGATTTTGTACAGGCACAAATTAAAATATCAGACAAACATGGCCGTTATCCCCAAAGGGTATGAGGGTACTGGCGGAAAAGGCATTTTAATTCTCAATATATATAAAAACTAATTTTTTGGGGAAGGTTTTTAATGGAAAATTTAAAGAAAAATTGACCAACAATTTTTCAGTGCAATGCGACTGATTAAATAGTAGTTGATTTAGAGTGAAAACAAGCTGGGATTGGGTCCCACAAGTTTGACCTAACTGTCGAAAGTTCAGAAATGGGGAACAGATATTTTAACTGGGAACCACATCAAAGAATTTGGAGACAGGCTGAGTCACTGTTGGTTCAACCTCAAATGTCTGAACTGAGGCTTGACTGCATTTCTGACGGTTGGCATGATAGCGTTTAGTTTGACAAGCAGCAGGAATCCCCCAAGGCCACCCCACATAGGGGCGGGCCCATCTGGTTTGAAATGGGTTTGGGACACCCAACCCGCCCATTCTCAGTTGCTGGGCAATTCGTTCAGTTAGTGGTGTTGCATCCAGCGCAACGCCCAATTTGCCAGTGGGGAGCTTCACCCTCATCGATGGTGTCCAATGCTGTTACCTGCCCATCAGGGAGATCCCCAACAATTTTGGGAGGGGTTGATCTTCTCAATTAATGTTCCAACCAAATTGGAACCATCAGGCATTCTGACTGATAGATTGGTCTTCATATCTTTTCAACCATTTGAAATCTGAACATCAGCTGATTGCCAATTGAATTAGTTCTGATCAATTTCATTTTGGCGATCTTGGCGCAGATTTCACTGATTTCCCATAAAAATTTAGCTGAGGTGAGTGTGGGTGCTGGGAGCAGGATCCAAAGCGTAAGCGCTGTTACCCAGCGCTCATCTACCACATGAGCAAGATCGCCCTGAGTAATGAGGGGTACCACCATCCTCTTCAGTGTCTTCTTGCTTGGGAACAGGAAAATGGCCTGATCAATGCCCAGAGGACATTCCCCAGGACTTACATTACCCTTTCCTTTTTCCAAGGGAAGGGCCCCACCACTGGGAAACTGCATGAGAGCCACATTCTTGTGCGCCTTGGGTAACTTGATCTCCATTACCATTGCAGGTTTTTGGGGAGGGCGGGGAGCATTGGGGTGGGATATGTAAAACCTTTTGACCAATTCCATACAGTTTGCACAATTGCATGCCTTAACCCAACTGTTCTCATAAGCTGGATAACCTTTCCAAGCCACGAGATATTGAATGGACTGGCAGGACTTGCAAGGTGTCAGATTATTCTCCACCTCAGCCCCTTCCACATCCTCAATGATGATCAGTTCAGGTTCCACAGGGACCATACCTTAAAAAAGTGATAGCTTGGAAACGTGGAAGATGGGATGCTGCTTCCAGTGAGCCAGAAGCTTTAACCAGAATTCACCATTACCAAAGACCTCTTCCACCAAATGGGGGCCAGAATGCTTACTTGCGAATTTATGGGAAAGTGTTTGAATACATAAATGGTGGGTATTGAGCATAACATAGAAACCCACTGTTATATTATGACCTGGGAGCCGCTTACAATCTGCAAACTGCTTGTAGTAATTAATAGCTTTGGTGAGGTGTTCCTGCACCAAATATTGAGTTGACCTAATATGTTCAGCATGATCCGCGGCAGCTTGGACCTCAGGCTGCAAGAAAGGTCTGACCAAAAACGAAGGATTGTAACCCAACGTCGCTTTGTAGGGCGAAAACCTTATAGATGCGTGCGTTACATTGTTATAAGTGAATTGAGCGAGGGGAAAATCGTTGGCCCAGGTGTCCTGTGCGGCTGCAACATAGCAATGCAGGTACTGTTTGAGGACTTAGTTGACTCACTTGGTCTGTCCATCAGACTGGGGATGGTATGCTGTAAACATCAGGGGGATATCTTTAGGATAGATAGGAGTTCACTCCAAAACCGCTCCATGAACTGTGAACCACGGTTGCTAATAATCTCCTGTGGGAGACCAAACATTGAGAACATGTGACACACAAAAAGGCGGTCAGTCTCCTCCGACATAATCATGGAATTGCAAGGAATAAAGAGGTAAAATTTTGTGAACCAATCCACCACCACCATCACCGCTGTGAACGCATTATAACAGGGGATTTCAACAATAAAGTCCACGGACACTGACGTCCATAGACCCTCCGCCTGCTGTAAGGGGTGTAAAGGAAAATTTCTACCAGAGCGGTCTGACAGCCCAAGCATAAGTAACGCAGTTGGTGATCCAGGCTGGAACTTCTTTTGACAAACCTGCCCAATTGTAGTTCCGTTTGATCAAATTGATGCATTTTTTAGTACCAGGATGACCAACTGTGGGGGGTTCATGATGTGCGCGGAATACCTCAGTGTGGAAGGAGGGGGGAACCCAAACGCATGACCATAAAAATAAGACCTCCTTCAATGAATATAGGGTTTGTTTATGCTTCTGGTGAGATAACTGCTCGACCAGCTCCACGCCCTCAGGGCAGGTCATTTGACTGGCTAAGACCTGAGTAACTAATGGAGCATTGGGGGCCAGAGTGATGAAAGAAATGACAGGGGGGACAATTGACAGGATTTGGGTGGCAAAAATCACAGTAACAAGATACACTTCCTCTGGATCCGTGGAACAATGGGTGGAGCTGCAGCTGAGAAAATCAGGAAGTAAATTGAGTGCACCTTTTAAGAACTCATATTTGAATTAAAACTGCACAAATCCCAATAGGTTTGGGCTTGTCGATGCACCAATTTTGGGGTTTACAAAAGTGCAAGAGAGCCTTGTGGTTCGTGCGGACTATTAACTCATGTTGAGCACCCTGTAACAGATACCTCCAATGAGTTAATGTACATGCAACGGCTGCCAACTCCTTATCATAAATGGCCCATGACTGCTCCGTAGAGGTTAACTTCTGGGAAAAATAGGTGACTGGGTGTTCCAAATCATCATGCTCCTGGAACAACACTGCCCCCACGGTTACCAATGAGGAGTCACATGCAATGATATATGGCTTGGTGGGATCGGCATGTTTCAAAATGGGAGGAGACACAAACACCTCTTTAATCAATTTGAACGCCTGCTGGCATTCGGCCATCCAGCAGAATGGTATATTTTTCCCTGTAAGGGGG
>JAKSZP010013741.1:0-51807 GCA_022478985.1 Massospora cicadina
TGATGAGACGAGGAAGGGTGATTCAATGGCAATGGCTGCCGTTTCATCGAAGAGGTGTCAACCAAGGGGTAGACAGCTGAATCCTCTATAAATTCCCTAGAATTCTTTATAATAAAAAAAGTAAAACACTCAAGTACACTCAAGTAGAAAACAATAATACATTGGAAAATACTCACTGATTGACATAAGTTTCTGGTTGGGAAAAACTAATCAAGAACCTTAATAAGTTTGACTGTAGATTTGGTAATAGTTAGATTATCAGCATCTAGCATGAAGATTCCATCTCAAGGATATTATTGCAGAAGGCAATAATTGGTAGACTCTCAGAGAAGAGTAGAGATCCGAGTGGGGATCTAGAGATGAAGGGAACCATGGCTAAGGGATTGCTTCCAACTGTGTGTTTGGCTGAAGGGACTGTCATCAGAGGATCTTAATGAAGATCAATTGGACAAAATTTAGGGAATGAATCCCTAAGAGTGTAATATTCAGATTTACTGTAAATACTGGCCAAAGCGTTGGGACTGAAGATAATTCTAACTCGACTATGGATGATAGTCATCATACTATTATCAGATTATATATATTTTTACAATGTGAGGTGCATGAGGAAACCAAACCTGTGAAGTAGAAAAATTACTAGGGTTGACCTCCAATAAATCAACCCCTCCAGTAAATTTTTACAGCTTGTATATCTCAAACTACCAAATTAGATTGTGTTTATTGTATAAAGGTACACAAATTTATTAGTGTTTTTTTTGATGTTCTCACATCAAACCCATGATGCCTCAACTTGCACCTCCACTTAACCAGAAAATTTTCTGTGAAGTTTTAGAGGGTCTATAATACATTAGATGCATCCTCATGTAACCCACTTAGCCCTGTGGTCAATTCTTCTTAACATAACTATTTCAAGCAAGAATTTATCAGAAACTTCTTAAAAGGCTAAACCTGTGCTCCTCTCAAACAACGGTAGCACATAACAAGGCAATTCTTACCACTAATTAGCAATTAGATTAATTGTAACTTGATCAAAAACTAAAAGCTAATTATAACTTAACCAAAAAAGCACAAATCCTGGGTTATTAAGTTACATATGATTAAGTGAAAATCCTAGGCCCCAAATCCTAAGTTTCCCTTGCACTTAGAATATTTTTTGGTTAATTGCTGATATATTTAACATAAAATATAATAAACCAGACGCAAGCCAATTTTATTATACCCTATATCTAATATACCCAACAATTTAGATCTAGTCAATCAAAAACAATGCCTAATGTCAGGCGTTAAAGTCTTCTTTTAACTCAGGCTCCATGGTAGGATATTTTATATTTAATTTTAAACTGTATTTTCCTATATGCCTGTTTACTCTTCAGGTTGGGAACATTCAGTTGTCAACATGGGCTTCAATATAATGATTCCTATCATTATGCCATATAATTATCTCATCACAAAAATAGGATTTTTAGGAATGTGAGAGCCCCTAGAGGTGATGACTTGAAGAACAGAAATATGAAAATATAAGAAAGCTTTTTGATATATTTTTCTATGTGTTCTAAGTTTACTTAAATCCAAAGTTTAAAAAAATTAACTATAGGCTCAATTTATACAACAATTAAGATCTTTTTATGTACTGTCTTAAAAGAGGCAGATGCACAGGTTTTCAGGAAATTTATAAATAAAGGTGCTTCACGTTTTAGTGGCAGGAAGCGCTATCTGAGATAAAAACTGGTTCATCTAAAAATAATGACCTTTCTAACTAATTTAGGCAACTTTTTCTAAACAATATAATAACAAAAACTACTAGAATAAATTAATACTAAAACAAAGGTTTTATTTAATTGAGAGTTGTGTAATACAAGTGACAAATGGCAATCAAATGTTTATTTAAATCACATTGATGGTTTCTAAAATGCTATAAGATATTTACTTTAA
Source organism: Massospora cicadina (assembly GCA_022478985.1). Taxonomy (NCBI): domain Eukaryota; kingdom Fungi; phylum Entomophthoromycota; class Entomophthoromycetes; order Entomophthorales; family Entomophthoraceae; genus Massospora; species Massospora cicadina. The sequence continues at coordinate 1,933 of JAKSZP010013741.1, forward strand.
ACCTTACTATGGGTTTACCCGGACCTAGAAGTAGGTAGAAACATAATTCAAATGTAAGGCAATGTTGCCCAACAATTGAAGTGCAAGTATTATCATCTTTAGTTTCCAGAAAGTAGATAGTCACTAACATACCCATGATTCATTAATTAAATTAATGACTAATTTGGAGCTCAAATACATTTCCAAAAGTTACATCAATAGTGCCACAAATTTTGGTCACATTAAGAGTTGTCATGGAACATTTTATTATTTCAGAAGCCTTAAAATTATTGAAGTAGCTGCAATTGTATAAAATTTAAGTCAGAACTTCCTATCTGGAAGTCTATAATTTTTTAACAAGTAAAGTAAGTTTTTAACATTGCCTGATTAAAATAAAATGCTAACTTCAGAGCAGAATATAATAAGCATAATATGATATAAACCTCAACACGTATACAAATCCATCACCAATTTTAAATTTTAAATGTCACGTCTATAAGGTTTCTAGCTTAGGTTGGCAACCAAACCCAAAGTTCTAAAAATCTATTGCTAAATTGAAATTTTTGATAGAAGGACATTCTCATTAACTACTTCTTGATATTGACGTTTTTCTTATGAGTTGTATCATAATCTTAAAGTAAAATTGATCATAAAATTTTATAATCTTTTAAATATTGCTCTAGGCTCATCCCCAAGGTTGTTTTTAGTGCCTTATTTACTAACGGCAACTTTGCTGCTTAGCATTCATTGAGCAGTTCAAAGAACATCTTTACTACAAATAATAATGGCTGATTTATAGGTGAAGGTCACTGAGTTCAGATAAGATGCCAATGCATAATTCATTCTCAATACCAGTTTCTGTTATGTTGATGTTAAGGTGACATTTGCTTGTTTAGCCATTCAATCTGTCTCTATACAAAATGGGACTAAATATACTCCCATAATCCCCAATACTTGATTTAGTTTGGGTATAACGACGAAGTAAAAATATTCCATTATAGGTAAGTATCACTTGGGGCAGCCATTCCAATACAACTTGTTATAGAGAAAAATTTTGCAGTTTTGAGGAATTTACTCACCTCAAGCTCTTGTTTTGACACATCTCATAAGATGGTCAGTTTTAACAATGAAAAATATAACTCCTTTATGCTAAAATGAGTGGCTCATAACTTTGATTAATAAAGTATACCATGACAAATCTAGGTTGCACAAGTTAGTAAGCCATAAAACACTTATGAGGTTTGTGAGATGACAATTGCTTAAGGAAGAAATATTTTAACTGCAACATAGTCTAAAAACTTCCAATAGTAATAATTTCAAATATTCTCCAGAGTTTTCCTTAAAATGCCATTTATTTAGAATAATGGCAGCTTGAACTATTCTTAAATGTGCTGACAGCTTTGAAATCATATACTTCTTTTAAGATTTAATAAAATTTTCGTTTCTTCATTTTTTGTTCTCTTCATTGCTTTTGCCAACGCGTTTTGATATTCTCAGTTTTCATTCCCTAATCGCATATTAATCATAGTTTCAATAGTTCATTCATTTGTTGATACACAACATGAAGATTAAGAAAATTCAAAAGTTATTTGGCATTTTGATTAGATCCCACATTATGCTCAATTTAAAGTTGTAGGCTTACAACTTCTATTCCCAGCATGAAAATCTCCCTTCCAGTTCTTTATGATTATACAACCAGCATGAGAAGCATTGTCAAGAATGACCTTCAAATATGTTAAAATAGATATAAACTTTTAAATTGCTTGAAAGCGTAAATAACTGCAAGATATTCATGCACAGTGACACTGTTGTATCCTCAGATGAGGAAATTATTTTGGCTCACATAAGTTACTATGTGTTCAACCATGTATTGTCAGCTTGACTTAACATGGCTTATTGTCATAAGATTCATACGATTGAATAAAAAATGGAAATATAAAATTAAGATACTTTAATGCTTTTCATTTCATTATATATTTCCAAAGTACATCAAATGAGTATTGCGCCTCATCATTCTATAAAATCCTTTTTTGTATTTTTCTTAAGATGAAATGATGGCTTGTCTATCTATGCAGAGTCCATAATAAACTGAAAATAATATCAAGCAATTCCCAGTAATATTTGTATATCTTTATAGCCTTCAGAATTGACATCAGTTCAATTTCTTGCATTTTTTAAAGCCTGTGGTTGCAGTCCTTATGTTTTGATAATACTCTCAAGCGTTGAGCTAGTTAAGGTAAGGGGGCCTCCTAGTGCCACAACTGGGGAAAGCTCGTGGAAACACAGGTGAGTAGCTAACACCAGGACCAAGAGAGGCACGTTGGTTAGGTCCTGTAGTGGCCTGAAAGAAATGTGGATGGTAGTAATTAATGTGCCAACCTGTTCTCACGGGTGTCTACAACACCCTGAGGACTGAATACAGGCAAAAAGGGGTGGTAAAAGTCAGGCATGGCGCCTGTCAAACAACCTCCTTACAAGCTGGGGTTGTGTGGGTGCGGACTCCAGGTCAATGGAGGGGCAATCCTGGTTGGCTGCGCTTCAGTGCGGCCATCTAAAATAAATCCTGTGGTTTGCTGATCTGGCCTGAAGCTTGGCTAGCTGCCAGTATGGTTGGCATGAGCAAGCTGTTGGAAAAAGTGATCATGCAAGAAAATTTCATCTGAACAAAAAGGACTACAAGGCTTCCTGGAAAAAAAGGTGCCAGAGAGAACAACTCTGCTAAAAAGCAGGTGACAAAGGAGAGGGTTTTGTCTTCTCCCCCTCAGGGGCCTTAAACCTGGGGGTCATTGGGTCTTGTCCCCCACAAGGAGGTTGTGAGGCATATCGCCTGCCCTGGCTGGTGCAGACGAGCGTGCTTAGTACTTGAACAGGGTGGGAATATGGCAGTTTATATGGTAGCATGAGCTACACCCAATCGCAGTTGGGCCCACATTTGGTGGTGCTTAGGTTTGTACAGCCCTAGTGTGGTGGGGTAGTACCACAAGCCTTCATCCTGCAATAGTTACCTGCACTAGGAGCCCCTCAGGGCTTTTTAAAACTCAAAATATTAATAATAACTCCCAAGCATCTTAACATATTAAGAATTTATGACACTTCCTCGGATATTTTCATAGTAGCAGAATATAACCTTCTGAACACTTCTTCCAGATGTTTCAGTAATATAAAGGCTCTACTAAGGATATTCCAATTTTCTAAATAATCAAGGCACTAGTACCTTTAAATCAGTTAAATGGTGTCCATTTCCTTCAAAAAGTAGCTAAAAAATTGCAGAGCCCTAGCAGCATTCTTTTTGGTTCAAAAGTCCTTGTGTTGTGATATAGCACATTTTTAATGGTCTTCATTTTGCATGTCAGATTTCTGATATTCCAAAAAGTAAATCCAAATCATAAAAGAACTTAATATAAAAAATGGTAAAGGCATTTTCCATTCTAGAAAAGTATATTGAACCTCTTAAGTGATAATGCTAAGGCGGTGATAATTGATCACTACTTGAATTAGGCCATCCTTTTATTTACTATCAATATAAAACTAGTATAGCTTGAGGAGGGCAGTAGTGTTTAGTATTAAAGCAGCTTGTTAGTATTGTCATCACTACTACCTCAGTTTTTCTGCATTATCTTACAAACCTTGTCTGTACTATGGATGGAAGGGCCAGGAGAAAGAACAGGTTTCAATGCTTCCAGAGTCAGATGTGTTTATTTTTAACAAAAACACAGCAGGGGCCAGAACTGTTGGGATTTTAAAAACTCTCTGAATAACCTCAATAAAGTTCTAGGAGTAGGAAGTCTATCAAGTATATACATATGAAAAACGATATATAATTATTTGAAGCTTTTGATATTTATAGGAGTATTAGGGCTTATCAGGTTCTATATGTTCCCTTTTAGACCTATAATCAGAATCTTCCTGAGCTTCAGGAAAGTATAGAGGATGAAACCACTTCCTTTAGCTATTGTAATTTTTTGTAATCTGTATGGTGGTCTCTTTGTCACCTTGGTTTTAGGTGATCCCATTTCTTTCCTTATTTTATCTGTCAATTCATTTGATGGAGTCTCCAGCAATCTGTTATCAGGATCAAGATATTGGTAGGGAGGCGGGATTCAATTTTGACTTTTTTCAATTTAACTTTGTCCTTGGTCTAAGTTCAGATAATTTCCCCTCAAGAGCCTTTCAGAAGGGACAAGAAGCTCTAAGGAATATTTTATTTACTCAATGATGAGCATGCCTTTTTCAACGCATAACATTAGAATGTCCTAACTCATGTTTGTGTGGAACCTTATGAGGCTAGACTAAGAGGTAGCGAGCTTGTTAGTTCTTCCTCTGGGGTGATGATGGTAAACCATTACCAAGTCTCTTTGTTAATACACCAGCAGGGAGGGTCGTTATGCGTTTCTTTGTCCAGTATCAGGGGTAAGACATGCACAAAGCATCCATGGCAAGAGACTTTAGTCAAATAATCTCATATGTTAGAGCTCTCAAGGTGATCTCAGAAGTCTTGAGAATTTTCAAACATAGCATGGGTTGTATACTAGTCAGTAACAAGGGTTAATACCTTAAAGTTCCCTGAAATGGTACATCTTTATTACTCAGTAATAGATGACCCAATAAGTAAGCAGAACATCGATGAATCCCCCCTTGGGTTGGGACCATCTAGTACTAAAAAAAATAAGTAAGCAGAACATTTAGTTGATTTGATTTCATTGCAATAGAATGGTAGAAGCCATAGCTTTAAAATAGGAAAAAGCTCCTTTAACTCTCTTAACAGCTCCATTTTTGGAAGGGTTATAAAGTGCTAAAAAATTCTGGTGATTGTTGAATAGGGTTTCAATTAATAAACAACATCTGAATTGAAATTTATACTATTAATTCCTAAGAGCACCCTTATTATATCACGCTGTGTAAATAAATGCCATTACAAGAATAAGGTCTTTTCCTGAGCAGTGGCTTTAGAGAAAGATATAGCTTCAAAAATTTGATGATGTGGTCCACGCTAATATTATATATAATTTCCCATGGACCTCTGTGGTCAAAGGACCTATGACGTATATGCCTACCATGTGAAAAGGGTTAGAAGGCACAATGTTTTGGTGTTTAAATCTTAGGTTGGGTTTGTCATGTTAGCATCAAGTAATTTATAAGTCCTGGGGAATGTCCCCTGGCCTTTGATTGGGCCCTTTTCTCATTTCTGAGCAAGAAGGTACCAAAGAGAATGGCTGTACCTATCGTTACTCAGTGAGATCTTGCCCATGTGTTAGATGAGCGCTGGGTAACAGCTCTTCTGCTTTGGATCCCTCCTCCAATACCCACACTTACCTTGGAAGAACTGTTACAGGTAATTAGTGGAATCTGTGCTGAGATTGTCAAAATGAAATTAATTGGAACAAAATTGAGTGGCAGTCAGCCTGATGTCCAAATTTTAAATGATTGGAAAGGAATGAAGACTGTTCTATCCGATGGAATGGCTGACGGTTTCAAAATTGGCTAACACTACATTTTGATAAAATTACCCCCTCCCAAAATTGTCGGGGATCATCCCCAATGGGCAGGCAACAGCATAGGGCACCATTGATGAGGGTTTAAAAGCTCACTTTTGGCTAATCAGATGTTGCGCCTAAATCAATGATTCTGATCGAACAAATGGCCCAACAACCAGGCATGGATGGGTTGGGCGTCCTGAACCCATTTCCAACCAAATGGGCCTGCCCCTACGTGGGGTGGCCTTAGAGATTCCTAATGCTCATCAGGCTAAATGCTATCGCGCCAACTGTTGGAAATGTATCCAAGCCTTGGTTTGGACATTTGAGGTCATACCAATAGTGACTCAGCCTGATGCCAAATTCTTCAATGTCATTTCTCAGTTAACTTATCTGTTCCCCATTCCCAAACAATTTGCCAGTTAGGTTGAACTTGAGGGACCCAATCCCAGATTGTTTCCTCTCTATATTGGCCACTATTTAATCAGTCACATCGCACTGAGAAAATTGTTGGTCAATTTTTCTTCCTTAATTTTAAATTGAAAACCTTCCCCTAAAATTTAGTTTTTATATGTTGAGAATTAAACCGCCTTCTCCACTGGCACTCATACCCCTCGGGGTTAACGGCCATGTTCATCTGGTACCTTTTTTTGTGCCTGTATGAGATTCTGGCTCACCAGCAGATATTGGTGGAACTTCTTTCCAGTTTCATATCCGTCATACCAGCAGCAGTGTCTTGGGCATTCTGGTTTGCTGTTTGGGTGCTCTGGGACCTAAGCTGGCAGGCCAGTCTAATTATCACTTGCTGTTTTCCTGACAGTAATACAGGCAACAGAAACATCCTATATTGAGTTGTTTATTCCATTCTAGAATTATTAAGACTTTGATCGTTAGTGAGTTTTGTACCACACCATGCCTGGTGGCAATATGATCCTCCATGATACCTCAAATGAACCAGAGGAAAAATGTAGAAAGACATTTCTTTTTTACCAAATTTATACAGTATGCCATCAGTTATCTGTGAAAAAATTGCCTCCCACTGAACTCACTCTTTAATCTCAGGGGTTTATGATGGCCACAAATTAGAACAGTAGTAAAAATTATATAAGCAGTCCTCTTTGGCAGATAAAATATTCAGTAGTAGCAATTGTGATATACCTTCAGTATTTTGGTGTACTGTTCCAGGTCAATGAACAATAAAGGATTTGTAGTTTGCTATTGTTGGGACCACCAGGCCAGGAGGCCATTAGTATCATGCATCTGTTGCAGCCAGCAAAGTGATGCGTGATCATTTATACCCTGAAGTACATCCCATAAAGGAAGGGATGAAGAACGTTTTTGGCATGGATACCAAACAAAAGCTTAAGTGATGCTATAACTGTTTGGCTTTAGACAGAATCTTGCTAAAGTATTCAATAAGATGGTTAACTTGGTTATTATAATTTTGCACCAGGATGGCGCCAATAGCAACATTGCTAGCATTGGTGAATAGCAAGAAAAGCTTATCAGATCTGGGGTGCATTAATACAGAAGCTTTAGTTAATGCTATTCTTAGCGCATCAAAGGTTTGTTGCAATACATTTCAATAGAAAGGACCTTTTTCTGTAATTGATAGACCGAGTGTTCCACAAGCTCAGCGAAATAAAAATAAATTATTGGTAGTAAACCAATCCAAAGGAAACTGTATTGTCCCACAAACTTTTTGGTGGGGACATCTTATGTACATCTTTGGTTTTATCTAGAAATAATTATATTTCCTCTTTTGAACATGTGGCTTAAAGATCTAACTCTCATTGGAAAAAGGCGCACCTTTAAGGCTTTAATTCTAAAGAAGCTGTTCTTAGGCACTTGAAGGCTTGCCACAATGAATGAGATAGGAGCTAAAAATTTAAGTGAAGACATTGATGTTGTTTATTTATAACATGACGCAGATAACTTCAGATCCTCTGGAATGCCATTCATGGCCCACTGGAATGTATCAGGGGCGTCGCATAGCCCCTGCAGCATTTGGGTAGGCTTTGACGGTCTCTTTTAATGATAATTTTGAAGTTAGCTCAATCCTCTGGGCTAAGTCTATCCGCCAGTACCCGCTGATTAATTTTTGCGCTGAAAGGAACTGCAATATGGCCAGCATCCAAAGGGAATTGAAAATTCTGGGTAAGAGATGGCTGTCTCTCTGAGAGATTAAGTGTACTTATAATAATTTATCCTACACGACAGATCCCATTTTACTTCTTCACCAGGATTAAAATCAGGCCTAAGGGTTCTGAAAAGGATTCACCTGGCCATCTTGTGGGAGTTGTTTCCACTCAACTGCTAAATGTGCTTCTTTCACCTTGGATTTTTTAAGGTTTGATCCATATGGGCAGAGCATCTCCTGTATCTATGTGAAGGGTTACTCTGTTCATTTTCCTAAAGTTGTAGGAGTTAGAGGAAAAGATTTCAGAATATTTAGTTAAAAGTTTTAAAGGCCTTTTGTTGAGCGTTGGTAAGATCTGGTCTGACGTTATGTTCAATGATGGCTATAGTAGGTTGGTCTTCTAGCCCAAAATACCAAAGGGTACCAAATTTATTTATCTTATTTAATTTGTCAGCAGGCAGCATCCAGACATAAGCTATAGTATTTTTTCCTATAAAGCGAGGAGTTGAGGTCAGATTACCTATTAGAACTGATTAGTCCCTGAATAGCTTAGATCCAAAATGCCTGGTCAGGGCAATGTCTCCTCGATGGACAAATTATCTACTTCACAAATTTCCAGTACATTTCCAAGGGTATGTGTACTTAGATTCGTGTATCTACAATAACTTGCTCCTGAGCTGGTACTACCACATGAGATGGAGAAAATAAAGACGTTCCTTGTCAAGCTTTGGCGGACAAGGTAGCATTTTCACACGTTGTCCTACTATGTGACACTTCATCTAATATGGTTTAGTCGTCCCATAAGGCATATTCTTTTTTGGGTTTGTCCTTCTTGGTGAATGAAGTTTGGAAAATAAGCGATACCCAAAACCCAGGTATATTTAGATTTATTCATAAATATTGATAATTCCAGAATGTTCATCTATAACTAAGTAACTAATAATAAATTTTAGCTTTGATTTTCAAGGACGACAGTAGGGGCATTTGTATGAAGCTTCCCAAACCAGATGGTTAAGGCTGAATAAACACTTAATGACAAGGTGCAATGCGGCCCCGCGGTTTATACTCAACTTTTTTTGAAGGTCAAGTGCAACTTTGACTCAACTGACCATCATGGAGGATATAATATTCACTGGAGAGCCAGTGTTGACAACAAACTGGACTTTTAACTTGAACACTCAAACTTTTTACTTTGGTGACCAAGTCCCCAAATTGAATTTTCAGTGCGAAGAAAGAAGTTGGAGAGCCACAGAGGGAACAATAGTAATCCAAAACACAGTTGTTATTTTCAATAAATATACCATCAGAATTTATGATAGAGGAGGCAGCAGATGCAAAAGCCAAGGAGTAGAGGGTTGAAACGTAAGATGGGTGCAATATGAAGAGCCAATCCCTTCATGTTGATGTGGCTCTTCACTCCTCATCAGCAGTTCTTTTGTAGCATTCCATGATAGTATTCCTGTTGGATTTTGTTGTTTGGCAAATAGTAAACCCTTCAAAAACCCCATCAATGCTAATAGATTACTCCCAATAATGGATACCTTGCTCCTTTCTTTTTTCAGCATAATTTGGTATACTAGTTTACTTCAAAACCGCCTTAATTGGATCAAATTCTTCCCAATTATCAGTGATAATATTGGCTATGAGATATTCTTTTATGCCCAATTAAAAGTCCAGTTTGGTGAAAAGTGGTCTTACAGCAATAATAGATTTTGACCTCCTAAAACAGTGCACCAACATTAGTGTACTGAGGTGGAACTTTGGGTTTGATTATATGAAATTGACTTAATAATGCACATAAACATGGATAGCCAAAATAGGGCGTATCTAGTAAGTGAGGCCTGCTGGCTTCTCAATTTAGGGGTATGTCATGTTAAATATTCACTTATCTTTTCCCCATTTTTTTATAATTAATAAAATACGACGTAGCTTTAATCAGGCTGGTTTTGGGATATTTGTGCGTTATTTAATGTCATTTATGCACTCAAAATTCTCTTGAATATGAGAGTAATATAGTGAGGTGTGTGGTATAGTCACCAAGGCTTATGAATTAGTTTGTATTATCATTTAAAATTAATATAATGTTGCTTAAGCATGATAGTTATATAACCTTCAATTGGGTTGATACAGTTGTTAAAGTTTTTCATAATCTAAATTTGATTTGGGGATTTTTATAGTCAAAGCCATAACCAGCAGAGGAATGGCATAGTGTGAATAAATTCATCTAAATAGATGATGTCAGCCAGGAGGTGCCTGAGAGGCATAAGATACTAGCTCCTGGATGATTAATAAATTATCATCATATCATCATTTAACCATTGACCATTAATAACATCGTTTTACCATTTACTAATTATCAGTATTCTTTTATTGTCCATATGTTATCCTGCCAAATTTTATTTTCTGCAATAGATAATTAGTGTGTATAATCTACTTTCTGAAAAGAATTACTCAACATATACCTGTAAGAGAAGTAGTCCCAATTGTTTAAGAGTATTTACTATTTTTGGTTATGAAGACAAAAGGACTCATATTTTTGTAGCTAGTAGACTTAAGAACAGTGAGCGTACTGGAGTTACTTGGTTTTCTATCAGGGATTATCAGAGTATCTACTTCCCAATTATGATCAGGTGTTTTCTTTATAATGTGAGTTTTATCCTCATTTCCCTTATTGAGCCATTTAGCTTGCACTTTTGGCTAAAAACTTAACAATGCTAACGTCTTCTGCAGTAAGAACACCTTATGTTCTTCTTTATTAGCCTCCTTTCTTCTCAAAAGCATTGACCTGAGGGCGTCAGGATCCTTTTTCTTTCCACTTGACATCAATTTTGAGTAATTTTGAAAACAGGCCAATTTTCCACCACCACCTCACCACACCAATTTCCTAATTTATGTCTTTGGATTCACCACCTGCTTCCCCAGTACAGGGCTGCAGTGCTCCACCCACTAGCATTTGCCGTCCAGCAGGCAAACTTATGTGGACTGGCTCATCCAGCTCATTAAATACATCCAGCCGCTATGTCCCTCCTAGGGACCTAGTACTGCACCTCGCATGAGCCCACCCAACCTGCCCCCACCCCCTAGCCCTACCCCAATCCAATATTCACTTTTGCCTCTGCAATGAGTACAGATATCTCTTCCCATACGCTGACAAAGCAATAATTGAGCTGGCAGAACCCACCTTTGCTCTAGCAGGGTTTATTGACTTCCGCCCTTACAAGGGCTATTTTGATATTGGATTTCCCACTGAAGAGGACTCAGCCACTGCAGCACCTACGCCCTTAATATACAAAAACAACCCATTACCACCACCTGAACACGTCTCCAAGATGATACCACACTTGTGGTGACCTTTGTGAACCTCCTGTTGAATGGTTGACTGGATCTAAATTGCCAGTTATTATATACCAAAGATATCCTAAGTATATCTGAACTTAAATTTGTGGCCTAGCAATTTCACTTAATTATATTCGACTATGATGACACAGGCTTGAGGGCTTTGTTGGTTAGGTCGAACTTAAATTTAAGTTTTTTTAGTACTACTTAAATTTAAGTTTTGATTTAATGACTTGGGCACGTGGGCTTTGTTGGTCTATGTCAAAATTAGTTTTTAATGTTGGTTGAGTTTTTGACCAAATTGATTACTAATTAGTTATATGGTTCACCTTGGTATGTGCTGCCAATTACATGTGAAAGTGAATCAGTTCAGCTATTTTGAAGATGCATATGAAAAGCCATCTTGAGAATGATGATGGTATTTACTCTGACCCTGAGGCTGAGTATGATGCCCTGAGTCGAAGTATTTGTAGACATTCTTACAAATATTTTACATGGCCAAGTTCCATTGAAAATGAGACGTCATGGGTAAGATGTGGTTAACATCAAACCCTATAAATAACCCTCAAGTTGATACTAATAAAATAGATTGAACTACTGGAATAAGTTTATAGTTTAGCTTATAAACTTTTTTGTGTTTAGTATTTTACTTTGTACTAGTTGGTATTTACTTGGGACCAGTAAGATCAGGGCGGCGTGCCATTGTCCAAGTAAACTACAGGGTATACGATTTAAGTACTACCAAAAAAGTTATATTTTAAACTCTAAAGCACCATCCTGTCAATTGTCCTCACACATTAGACACACAAAACTGCACTTCACACCTGACAAAGAACCAGCCATCAGAACAAAGCCCAAAATTCAACACCTCCCTTCACACCTTCCCCTTCAAACTCTATGAGGAGTTGATGTCAGGGCTGACCACTTATGGCAAAAACCCATCTTCCAATTCATTGTCTCAAGTGGTGCTGAGCGCCTCGCGACACCTGGGGCAATGGCCACCATTACCCCCCACCAGCTGAACATGGCCCACCACATCTCACCGCGTGCCTATATCCCATCCACACCTGCCCATTTCACTTTGGGCTCACATTGACAATGGTCACACAGTTTTCCCACTCTGCTATGAGTTGTACCATTCCAAAAAGGCACGTCTGTACATTTAAAACCCTTCAAACACATCCAACTCCACACATGAGGCCACATTTACAGAGTTTGAGTGGGATTTTGGATGCCCCCCAGGCTGAGCGCTCAATGAATCAGCAACAAAATTGAGCAACCCAAATCCAAGCTGTCTAAAACAAGCCAGCCAATGCACACCCAGGTCAACCAATCTGGAGCAGGTTTGGACCCATGTTTAATCCAGACAATTTCCAGCCCCAAAACCTACCCAAATAAAATCATCTACCACTGAATCTTCCTGAGTCAACCAAAATCCCTATAACTTATTGGAAGATTGACCAAATCTGGTGAAATTGTCCCACCACCGGGTTATCCAAAAGATTTAGTACCTTATCTGAATTCAGACTTTGATGCCCCAGCCCCAACCAACTGATATGCACCCAAACCCAATGCTACCATTTTCCAAAATGACCACCAGCTTGCTGAGATTGCAGTAGCCTTACCCAAAATCCCCATTTTTGCAGAATGTGTGCAAAATCTGCCACGGAATTTAAAAAAGGACCGCATCCCCCTTGTTCCCCACCAATTTTTTTCCCTACTGCAAAAGAGGAAATCCAAAGCCTCTATGAAACTGCCACCACTGCTGTTAAGCATGTTGCTGAACTGGTAGATTTTTCCCATCCACATGCACCACAAGAGCCATTACCGCGAAATTAGAACACCCTCTTGATGCCCACATCCAGGATGAACACCATTTTGCCGAATTTATGGAGGCTTTGATCTAAGCCTAAATAGTCAATCTCAACAGCTATTTACTTTACCTCAACCCTAATCCTGCGGATGCCCTAACCCCCTTTCTCTCAGCACTGATCCACCTCTACAATGCTAAGCCTGATGATGTTCATCCTGATCCCCCCTCCACCATGATGGGATAAGAGACTTGCCGCTGAGCCACCTGGCAGGTAATTTTCTCGTTTCTTTTGTTTTCCACTGCTCGTTAAGGGTGGTCAGTTCATGATTTTTTGGTAGGTTAGTTTTTGGAATTCCAGTTTCAGTATTGATCACTGCTTGGCTTGCCTCGGTTAAATAAAAGAAATGAGGCGTCAGTTGGGAGAGTAGCTGGTTTTGAAAGCTTTCTGGAGTAGATTGGTGGGGATCTCAACAAAAATTTGTTTGATGTCTATAGTGCTCATAAAGTTTCTCTTTACCACTGATATGTAACTGTAACTCTGGGCGAGATGCCAAGACAATATGGCAGCAAGTAATAGCATCATCATGGGAGATGCAGTCACAATTAACCATGGTCTGGGCCTCATAGTTGAATTTATTGGCAAATTTGGTTATTGTTTCTCCATTTTTGATAAAAATAACCATTAAGGCTTGCTTCTGTAAGGACAGGGTCTGATCGCTCCCAAATTTCTTTATCAAGGAAGTCTTAGCTCGGCTCCAGGTTGGCTGTTTTTCAGGTGAGGAACCATGATTTCTTAGGCAACGCAATTCAAACAGCTTGAAGTTGTTTAACTTTCTGTCAATTGGCAGTCTCTTGAGAAGCGCTTTTGTGGACATATAGGAAAGAGGCAATACTTCCTTCACAGGGGACCTACTTCTTCAAAAATGAGGGCTTAAATTTAATAGAAACAGATGTAGATAACGATTTAATATTAGACGGTGAAAGAGGTGCCAAAATATGAATTGTTATTGTCTTTTCGGTAGGTTGCATCTGATTAAATTGGGTCCTAAAAATTAATCACCCAATTCTGTAGTTTTGTGTACTGAATCATCACTACGGCAGAGGTGGCTTTTTGCTAAAGAGGGTCCTAAAGCTCTTGCAATTCTAGCTTCTGGGCTTTAATAGTTTTATATTTTATGAAAGGTGGCCAACCTGAGGATGATACCGCACCAATTAGGGGGAAATTTAAAAAATGGGAAAGGAGGATAAAATATGGAAAACCCTCATGTGCGGCATATGATAGGCCAGGAACTTCATGGACCGGCTTTGTTATTCTCTATCTCGGTTTGGGGCATTGGTGCGCAACGCCAACACAGTCATAGTCATTCCCTACCCCAAGTTCATCTACTGGGATCAAAATCGGGGTGGCAGTGGTATAGGGTCCATATTCTACCACTGAGGTATCCTCTCCTCTTCTAGGCTTTAATAACTATCATAGTAAAGAGTTATTTTACCTTAAATATAGTGACTTAACTGGTAAGTTGGATAAGCTGGTCAGTGTAGTTTAATCAAACACCATACAGTCAAAGAAACTAAAGACATTTATTATCCCATTGGCTAAGGCGTCAAAGTTATAGTTAGGGTCAAGACGTCCGCCTTTGAGATTCATGCCACAACCATGAGCTATGGCTGCAACCTGGGACTATAATTGAGTGACTTAATTCTGGATACTACTCAAATGGAATCAGGAAGTGTCAATTTCTGGTTCAATTATGGTAGGTCCAGGAGGGAATAGGAGGGTGAGGGCCCGGGGGCCAGGAGTCCCAACATCTTCTTGGGGTGGGAGGTCCTGTCAATACAAGTGCCCAGGAGGTCCAATGTCACCAGGTGACCCAGTGGCCTAGGATGGCCAATAGCTCCTGGGGGCTCAGGTGGCCCGGTTGATCTTGGGGCCCTATAGGCCCACTGTTGCAATTCTGATATGACTAAATGATAAGCCCTAAGTCAGTACGGCGGAATGGGTAAATCTGCCAAGCCTGAGTATGAGTACACCTATTCATGCGCCTTATGATGAGGTAATTTTGGGTTGGAAAGGTATATAGAACCACCTCCAAATTGGGTGATAGGGTGATGTCAATAAACAATGAACAATGAGATGTCAACGTATGGTGGATATTGAGTGGATCACCTTATACTAGGTTAATTGTGAATTTAATAAAATAAAAGCTCTTCCAGAACCAATGAAAATATGAAGGAACAAATAGTCTAAACAAAAGGGTCAGTGTTGACCGCATTTGCTGAGAATCAATGAGATGAGAAGATTGAAAGGGGAGGTTGTTAATAGAAGAGAGTGAGCGGAGCAGCGAGCGTCCACTGAAGATATTAATAGTTAGATGAAGTGTCGTTGTAGCAGTAGCTCCCATTTATTATATTATATTTATTTCACATGTGTGTTGAGGACTGATAATCTCCATATTGTCCGTTCTATTGCTCAGTGGGCTTGACCCTATGCAAAAACCCTTAGTGTTTTTCAACTGTTCCACTAAAAATTGTAATCTGAGGTGCTCACTACAGGGGTCCATTGATCAATCACAAAAAAACGATAAAAATTACTCAGTTGCTGGCCATGTTGCATCAGGTTTGCTATAACAAGGGATACAACCAAACACTGCCCCAATTGAATATACAGAACTCAGGCTTTCCTTGTAAGCTGACTCAAATCTAAGGAGGAGCTTCTGCAGGAGGTATGTATTGATAGATGCCTCCATTTAATCGTGATGGGAACATCCTTGGGTTCTTTAAGCGGTTTAAATTTGTGATGGAAAGAGCCTCAGATTGACATAAAGCAAAACTATTAATATCCACCTTGGAAGTTGGAAGCGCTGACCAAGTCACCTGCTATCTTCCAAACAGTTCCATTACATATCAAGAAGTAAATGATACTGTGTTGCGGTTGTTTAGAGGGACACAAAGTTGTTGTAGCGGAAGACCA
Source organism: Massospora cicadina (assembly GCA_022478985.1). Taxonomy (NCBI): domain Eukaryota; kingdom Fungi; phylum Entomophthoromycota; class Entomophthoromycetes; order Entomophthorales; family Entomophthoraceae; genus Massospora; species Massospora cicadina. The sequence goes on from JAKSZP010013741.1 coordinate 17,646, forward strand.
AGTTATTGACCATTGGATTTCAGTGTAATGAGACCCTCACCTCCTTTGTTGATCAATTTATGGTGGAAGCTAACATGATAATTGGGGCAGGGACTTTATCTGAATATGACGTGTGCATTGCAATGACCTCCGCGGTGAGGCCTTACCATGAGCTCTATAAAGTCATGGCTCCATATTTAGAGGATGATGTACCCTTGTTTAAAAATTGTTCATTTTTTGCGCCATCTATCCGCTACCTTTCCTTCCCCCAATATTGAGCAGAAACCTAATGTCGCCATTGTGACCTTTTTTATAAGGATAAAAGTCAGCCGTTTAGTTCATCTTCTACTGAATTCCCCAGCAGTTCAACTTCCACCCTAGACCTGCTTATTGGCAACAGCTTAATTTCCAAATTGAGTTTAATTACGCCAATTGCCCAAACTCAATTTATCAGCGAAGCTCATATTACAATAATCAAGGACACAAGCCCTATTAGGTTAATTGTTTTGAATGCAGTCGCCATGGGCACCTGGGCCAAGGTTTCCCTATCATTGGGTCCATCACGTATTTCAGGAACAGTACTATCAAGCAAAAATCAGAGCGGATTAAATATGGGATTCTCTACTTCCACTATCCCAAACCCAAACGTCCCATCTGAACCCATTGTATTAAGTACAACAGAAGTCCCCCAGTACGATGATGTGTTACTATATTAGTATCTGGTTGGAAGGGTATATATTTTTAAATGAGCGCAACCCAAAAGCGGCGGCGGAAGAAGAATCTCAGATGCCCACGCCATATGCTTGTCATAAGTTTGACCAATTTACCACTGACAAGTTGGACCCATCTGCAGATTCGCCTTCCTTACAAAGGTGTAAACGTCGTCCTTCCAGTCCACACTATCAAAGAATACCCCAAAGTTGGTGAGGGGATTGTGGTTTTCCTTAGGAACAGGGGTTCTTTAAATGTCTATGCGTTAAACAGTCATAGTACATCGTACTTAGAATGTACGTACTATGACATTCTTGTGGCCAAAACCCATGTCCGCGCTATAATAGATATGTGTGCCCCAGTTAACATAGTTTCCACTAAGTTGGTGCTAAGTTGACATTAAAACCTGATGTGGAACACTGGATGGCATATGGGACCACTGGAAAAGAATTTACGGTCTCTGAAGAAGCATGTAGCAAGCTTTCATTGAAATTTAATTTCAAACGGTCATTGTAGCCTGGCGATAGTGTTGCCAAATGATAATTACGACATGTTAATTGGAACTTCTTTTATGTGACACTATGGTGCTGTCATCAATATGACAGAGGATATGTTCAAACTTTTCGAGACAATGGATCCCAATTTACTTTACCTCCAGCGGAGTGCCTAAGGACTCGGTGCATATGGGGCATATCAACCTTGCCTATAGTGATGGGAGATTCTGGTGCATTATCATCAAGTAAAAAAAGAGGACCTGGCCCCTTTCCCAGCAGCTATATGAATATCAGGAGCTGCCTCTTCGAGATGCTGGACCTTTATCTATCTCCTCTGGCCACCAAGTAGTAGTGAACACCAAACTGGAGGTAGAAGTACCACACAGACTTTATGTGGAAGTTATGGGCCTTATCAGCAATTGCGGCTTGAGCCCCACATGGCTCCAGGAATTATACTCCTAGGACATGAAGAGATCATGGTTTTACTTGTAAATCTACAAACAGAACTATTGCAAATCCACCGACATCAAATAGTGGCATATTTACACTTGATTTATGTTGAGGATGTCCTTCAGGTTCACAAGTTTGGGTCTCTGGATGAATTTGGTCTACCTGTTAAACCACAGCTCGGTGTAATGAATGTGGTACCACACAATTATTTATTGGGGTTATCAGACGCACAGAAGGATCAAGAAATAGCTTTATATAAATAATAAACAGAGATTTTTGCTAATAACAATCATGATTTAGGTTGCACACAGGGGTGGTCCATCATTGACACTGGGGATCATCATCCCATCAGGCTTCTGACAATCAGCTAATCAAGAGAAGCCAAAGAAGTAGTTATCAAGGAAATTAAAAACCTGCTTGAGCAAGGGATGCTTGAACCATCAAAAAGTCCGTGGCCTTTGCCTGTTCTGATTGTAAAAAAGAAGGATGGCACTAACCGCATAGTAATAGATTACCAGAAGCTCAATAGTATCACCAAGAAGGACTCATATCACTTGCCATGGATTGACAATGCTTTGGAGCCGTTAGGGGGAGCTTGTTACTTTTAAGTGATGGATTTGATATCCAATTATTGGAAAATTGATTTGCCCACAGTGGAGCAGGTGAAATGCGCCATAATCACGTCCAAGGGGCTTTTTCAACTGACCCATATGCCCCAAGGGCTTTGTAACGCCCCAACTACCTTCCAACGGGCGATGGACACTATCCTTGTAAATCTTAAGTTGTCATGTGCCCTCATGTACCTCAACGACATCAATGTATTCTCATGCATGTTTTCCGAGCACCTTAACCATTTGGAGGAGGTATTCCGCCGGCTGACTGAGGCCAACGTCAAGATCAGGCCCAGAAAAGTCACTTTTTCAAGGATACTCTGGTGTACCGCAGCTTCATAGTCAATTTGACAGAGCTGTGGCCCCAACCAGCCAAGGTGGAAGCTATTTAGAAAGCTACCCCGCTGAGCAGCAAACGCAATGTACAGGTATTTTTGGGAATGTACAGTTACTACTGACGCTTTATCCCCAACTTCAGCTGTATTGGAGGATCACTGTTTGAGTTACTTGAAAAGAATGCCGCATTTGAATGGATGGAATGTTGCCAATGTTCTTTTGATACTCTTCAGATGGTACTAATCAGCGCTCTGGTGCTCCATTATCCAAATTTTGAAAAAGAGTCCATTGTTCAGATGGATGCGTCACTTTCTGCCATTGGGGCAGTTTTATCACAAAAATATGACGAGGGATAGGAGCATTCGTTTAATACTGCAGTAGTAGCTTGAACTGCCACAAATTTAATTACACCATGACTGAGCGGGAGTGGTTAGCAGTGATCTACGAATACATGCTATTCAGGGTATATTTGCATGGTTTATAGTTTAAAGTCATAATGGGTCATGTGTCGTTATGCTGGTTGAAGAACCTCAGAGAGCCTAAAGGCGTCTAGCCTGATAGTCTTTTAAGCTGCAGGCTTACAACTTTGAAATCCTTCACCGACCTAGAGAAAAAACACCAAATCGCTGATATTCATCAAGATTGCCAACCATTGCCACTATGGAGGATCTCAGCAATGTAATGTTTGACAAGATGCTCAGCTGGGAATACAATGACAAGCCGCCCCAAGTCATCAAGGTACTAGTTGGAATAAGGGCCAATACTTTACTAAGGAATGGTAAATTATACAAGCGTATATAAAACTACCACGAATATCCCAAGACCTCCCACACGTCCAATATTATTTTTGAGTGCTCACCGAGCAGTTAGACGTGGAGTATGCAAGACCCTGGAAATGTTGCGACTGCAGACTACTGGGAAAGCATTCAATTTTGACGTGCTTAAAATGATCTCCTGCTGCCACCAGTGCTAAGTGGAGAAGTCATTCCAATGTAAGTCTTCATTATAGTTAGTGAAACCTCATTTTGCTTGACATACAGTTTCTATTAATGTGGTGGGGCTTCTGCTGATTGGAGCAAACTGGTCCAAGTATATTCTGGTGACAATTGACCACTTGACCAGGTGGTTTGAGGCATGGGCAATACGCAATTTGGGGGCGGTCACTGTGGCTAAGTTTATGATGGAGTGTATAATCCAGAGACACAGTAAGCATCAGTTTATCCTTACTGATAACGGGAACAACTTTACCTCCCATATTATACCCAAGTTCAACGAATTTATGGCCATCTGCGAAGTTCTGACTACCCCTTATCACTTAAAACCCTAATGGTATAGTTGAACGTGTCAATGGGACACTGGTGAATATACTACAGAAGCTAATAACGGATAAACCCTCTGATTAGATTACCATCCTTTCCACCGCTGACTTCACTTACAACATCAGTTATCACTTGCAATTAGGAAGAGTCCCTTCCAGTTATTATATAAGTGGTACCCAGCTCTAACTGCACTGCTCTATGCCTGCGTGGAAGATACTGGCGGAATGGGTCCTCAACTCTACTTGGGCAACCTGATGAATGTGCTGATTAAGCTGCAAATTGAAGCGTGCTCATTCAGTTTAGCCAAGAAAATAAAGAACTAGGCTGCTGATCAGGTATGGCATAGTGAGATAGCACAGTTCAAAGATGGTGACATGGTTCTATTCCATGATCAACATGAGTTTTGGCAGAAGCACAAATTGGCAAGCATCTGAATTGGGCCGTTTAAAATATTTGAGAAAACTGGTGTGGATGCCTATTCTATCAAGGACTCTGCAAGCGGTCAGATCATTTACTGAGTGCACGCAAAGTTTCTCCAGGAATATAAGCAATAGAAGCCTTATTGTCTAATCAAGGGGTGGCAATGTCATGATTCTGATAGGACTGAACAATAAGCCCTAAGTTATTATGGCAGAATGGGTAGAATCTGCCAAGCCTGAGTATGAGTATGATTATTTGAGCGCCTTATGATGAGGCGATATTGGGTTGGAAAGGTATAATGAATCGCCTCTAAATTGGGAAATAAGGTGATGTCAACAAATGACAAATAATGAGATGTTGACGTATGATGAATACTGAGTGGATCTCCTCAAACTAGGGCAATCATGAATTAATAAATAATGAACTCTTCCAGAACCAATGAGAATATGGAGGAGCAAATATTATAAGAAAAAGGGTCAGTGTCAACTAAGTCTGCTGAGATATCAGTGAGATGAGAAGATTGAAAGGGGAGGTTGTTAATAGAAGTGATTGAGCGGAGCAGCGAGCGTCCACTGAAAATATTAAAAGTTAAATAAAGAAGTGTCGTTGGAGCAATAGCTCCCATTTACTATATTATATTATATTTTTTGATGTGTGTGATGGATGGGGTCTCTGAAACCTGCCGCAAAGCAGTTAGGCAAGAGTGCCCAGGTGAGTGCCCACAGGCAGGATAACCCTGCTGTGGAGATGTCCCTAATCTGACTGTGTGGAAACCACTTTATTAAGAAAGTTTGGGCTACAGTCAAGACTATGCTGGCGCTCAGAAGGAGAGCCCTCGACCCCCTGCAAGGGCGTACAAGGACTGGATGGCCTTGTCAAAGTCTGAGCTGCTGTCCATGTGTGGTTTCCATGTTTTCCCTTAATGAACTGATTTGCAAATTTAAAACTTATTTGCGAATTAATTAAGTTTTTATTTAATTTATAGAAGACAAAACTGTATAAAGAAGTTTCGCCTGCTCAGATTTATACTGAGCTTAGTGGGGATGAGTGGGTCCTGTTCCCTGCGGAGTCCGCGGGCGTCTTCCCAATGGCGGGCCATATTCAAGAATCTAGACCCTCGATTTTATCATCAAGGCCTGTTCTCAAACTTGGGCTGGGTACCCTTGGGGTTGCGGAAACTTTTCTGCATGTTTTTTGGCTTTGATTTTACTCTCTAAGCCCAGGCCATTCTCTTCACCCATATTCCTCAATACTAATTTATTGCCTCTTTTAGTAATATCATTGTTCAGTGACATCTGGTTGGCCAGAGCGCCGTTCACAAGGATTTTCATCCTTGTTGATACTCCCATGAATGTCAGGTTCAGCCACACCTGATTGGCTGGAAATCTGGGTCTGGTATGCTCCCTCATCACCACATTTAGTATAATTCAATTTGGCAGCATCTGGTTGGCCAGAGCACCATTTACAAGGATTTTCATCCTTGTCAATACACTTTTGGTCATCAAGCTCAGCCATAACTGGATGGCCAGAAATTTGTGTCTGGAGGTCTGATCCCTCATTATTACATTTGGAAATATTGTGTTTGGCGGCATTTGGTTGGCCAAGGCGCCATTTTTGAGGCTTTCCTTCTCCATCAGCCTTGCAAGTTATTTTTAACTCCTATTTTGAGGCATCTGATTCATCAGATTGCCATTTACAAAAATTGGTGTTGTCAAGCCCCTCTCTCCTAGCCTCAACTATCACCTAGGGAAGACTAGGGCAATGTGATGGTCAGGCAACGCCTTGACCATTACATCACCCCCCAGATGAGAGCCCCCTCCAGTTCCAGAACTCCTCCACCTTCTGTGGGCAGTTGCTGTAGTTGTTAGCCATCTGCCAGGTGGACTCCTCCACCAGGTAGCCTACCCATGTGACTAGATACCAGCGCTTCTTCCGCGATATTTTTGACTCTAAGATTTCTTCCACCTCATACTCCGCCTCTCCCGGGTTTCCCAAGTGGACTGGCTCCGGTTTCTCCGGGAGAGGGCCTTCAAGCTTCCTCAGTTGCGAGACATGCAGTACTGGATGCACCTGCAATCCCTTGGGGAACTCCAGCCTGTACGCCACTTCATTTACCTGGTGGAGGATCTTGAATGGGCTCAGAGCGACTGGTCCAAATTTCCTACAGCTTGTTGGAACTGAGTAGTTTTTCGCGTTGATCATTACTAGGTGTCCTTCCTTTAGCACCAGGGCCTCGGATCAGTGAGTGTCAGCCTTCCTCTTCTGCATTTTACCGTTTTGACTAAATTTGCATGCAGGGCTTTCAGCTTTTCCTTCATTTCTGTTACCAAGTCGTTGGCCGCTGGATTTGGACCTCTGGGGTGGGTTTCCACCATCTTTGGGTGGAACCCATAGTTTGCCATGAATGGCGACATTCCTGTTAATGAATGGGTCAAGGTATTATAGGCGAATTGGGATAGTCTTAGCCAGTCCATCCAGCGTTCTTGTTGTGTAGTCATGTAGCATCTCAGGTACTGCTCGAGGACTTGGTTGACTCGTTCCATCTGGCTGTCTGACTGCGGGTGGTAAGCTGAGGATCTGCATGGCTTGATCTAAAGATTTCGAGTAGGTGTTGCCAAAATTGGGCGATGAATTGGGGGCCTATATCCAATACTATCTCCTCCGGTAGACCATGGTGGGCGAACACCTCATTAATGAAAATATCCGCCATGCCCTTTGCTGTGATGTTGAAGTTGCAAGGAAAGAATTCCGCGTACTTGGTCATTCTTTCTACCACCACCATCACAGCGTCATATCCCTTTGATTTTGGAAACCCCGTTATGAAGTCCACACTCAGTGAGGACCGTGGCATTTCTGCAATCTGGAGGGGCTTGAGTTTTCCTAAAGGCTTCTGCCTAACGTGCTTGGAACAGGCGCATGTGACACATTTTTGGATGTACTCCCTCACGGCGCTGGGCATCCCCAGCCAGGAGTAACTTCTAGGCCAGGGGCTCTTTGGTTTTCTCATTTCCAGGGTGTCCCACCAAGGGGTGGTCTTGGAAAGCGCTTATCGCCTCCTCCTGGAGCTCGCGGTTGGGCAGCATAGCGCCCTTTGTGGAGAATGAGGCCTTTCCTTTTACAGAAATTCTTATGTTGCTCATTCTCTACCCCCTCCTCCAGGTCCTTCCACAGTGTTGCCCCATACTTTGAGCTTCGCTGGGCGGCCTGGAGCTTTTCCCTTAGTTCCTGAGTGGCATTCTGGATGACAGCGAACACATTTGAAGGCAACATAGTAGCGGTGTTGTATGCATCCAGCTCCTCCCTTGGGAAGGACTTACCTGGGTCCCTGCTTAGGAGATCTGGGATGAGGTTTCTTTCCCCCGGCTTGTACACAATCCTAAAGTCATAGGACGCCAGTTCTAGGTGCCATCTGGCCTGGCTCTGGTTCATGCGCTTTGGGCTCTTGTAAAACTCGGGGGCGCGGTGGTCCGTTCTGATGGTAAAGGGATGTCTGGCGTAGAGCAAGTGGTGCTGCCATTCCTCCAAGGCTGATACAATTGCTAAGAGCTCCTTGTCATACATGGGGTAGTTGGTCTCAGCGGGCAGCATTTTCCTGCTAAAGTAGCTTACAGGATGATCTACCCTATCTTCTCCCTCTTGTTGCAGAACTGCCCCAATTGCAAAGTTGGAGGCGTCAGTCTCCACTATGAAAGGGCGGTTAGCGTCGGGATGGGCTAGTACTGGTGCCTTCATGAGGCTCTCCTTGATGTCTTGGAAGGCTTTCTCCTCCTCTTCTCCCCAATGAAACAGGGCCTGCCCTGTCAGGCGAGTTAGGGGTGCTGCCGTCTTGGAAAGGTCTTTTGCAAACCTTCTTAGTAAGCTCACCACGCCCAGGAAGCTCCTAACACCCGTTCTATCCTTAGGGGCTAGCCACTCCCTTACTGCCTTCAGCTTGTCCGGGCATATGGCTGTTCCCCTTTGGAAGACTAAGTTCCCTAAGAAGGAGACCGAGTCCTTGTAGGACTCACATTTTAAGGCTTCAAACGGAGGTCCGCCTTGTTGAGGGCTTCCAGAACGCTCAGCACATCTCCTTTGTGGTCCTCCTTGGTCCTGGAGAACACAAGAATGTCATCCATATATGACACACAACATTTCCCGATCAGGCTTTCTAGGGCATTGTCTATGGTACGCTGGAATACTGCTGGGGCGTTCTTGAGGCCAAAAGGCATCACCTTGTAATTAAAGACTCCTAAGTGGCACTTGAAAGCCGTATAATGTTGTTGATTGGCGATTACCGGAACTTGGTTGAACGCATCAACCAGGTCCAACTTGGTGAAAACCTGGCTACCTGAGATCATCTGGGAGATGGTCTCCATCAGAGGGATGGGGTTGGGGTCAGACTCGGTTATTGCGTTCAGCTGCCAGTAGTCCACACATGGGCGAAGCTCGCCACTTGCTTTTGGGACTAGGAGTATTGGTGACACCACTGGCGAATTGGATGGAACAATCATCCCGCGCTCCAGCATTTCCTTGACATAGACCTCCAGGGCCGCCCTCGCCTTCAGGTTCAAAGGGTAGACGGGACAACCCTTGGAAAACTCCGCATCCTTTTTGAACTTGAAGGTGAAAGGGAAAGGACCGTTCTGGGTGGTAAAGGGAGCTTGGTTCTTCTTGAGCAAGTGGGCATATGCACGAAATTCGTTGGGTATGTCCGCCTCTGTCTCCAGCCCTACTACTGCGTTCACCCCAGGCTTTCCCTCCGCCAGTGGCGAAGAAATCTAATGCCACTGGGGGTTAGTTCTTGGGGTGTAGCAAGACCAGGCGCTCCTGCAGTTTGAACTGAGGGGAGTACTCATGCCACCACTGCATGCCCAGGATTATGGGATGAGGCAGGTTTTTAATGGCACTGAATGACTCTTGGAAGGTGTGAGGCCCCTGCCGCAGCAGCATCTGGTTCTTGATCTTCCAACTGCCAACCGTTTTTGAGGTCTCTGCCCGCGTCATGGCTCCCTTCCATTCCATTTCCAGCCTCATTTCTTTTGCTAACCCGTAGTCTAGATAGTTATCTTCCGCTCCAGTGTCCACCAGCGCCCACAGCTGATCCTCCCCTTTCTTCCCCAGAGCTGTAACGAATAGGGGACATAGAGAGAAGACGAGGTATTTCCTTTATTGCTGGTAGCAACGCGCGCAGGAGTAGGGCGGAAGCTGTAGGAGGGACTAGGGTTTCCTCTCTATGGTTTCCTGAAGTGTTTACCCCATTGGTGGAGGTGGAGGGCGAACCCTGTGAGGACTCCAGCGAGGGGTTGGAGACTGGCTCAGACTCAGCTCGGCGGCCACAAACTTCCCATTTTGTACTCCGGTATGGGTCTTTGCTTGTTCTAATGCTAATTGGCCCTCCACTTGGGTCGCGACTGAAATCTCCTCATCGAGGGTAGCTCCTATGCGAGTGGCAGCCAATGCAGTAAGGATGTCAGGGCGGAGGTTCTGGCGGAACACTCATGCTATCTGAGTAGAGAGGTGACCTTGGCCGCCTTGGCCAAAGGGTGGTACACACGGGCGTACTCCATGAATGACATCTTTCCTTGAGTGAGGTTCAGAAGGGTGGACCACGCAGCATCTTGGGAGTCATTCGGTGTAGCTGCTCTTTCAACCAGTTGGAGACATTCCTCCAAGGTTGGAGGGAGCATCGTCTGGGCTTCCAGTAGCTCAGTGAACCAATCCGCTAGGTTTCTGGGCAGGGCGGTTACTATCTGGGTAATCTGAAGTGACACTGGGGCCATTCCTCCTGACGCCGTGGTCAGCTGGGCTTGAAGTTTTGCATGAGAGAAGGTGGCGTGCAAGGTGCTCAGCTCTCCTGGGGTGAGGGCCTGTCAGAACTCAGACGCGGACTGCTTAGATTGAAAGTAGACGTTGGTATGTCCCTTGGAGGGAAGGAAACGGGCGACTTCTCTTAGGTGAAATAGGAGAGAGAAGATGACCATCAAAAACTGGTTGGGTGTTCATACCACGCAGGCAGGGCGCGTTCTGACGGCTTGTCCACCATGTCTAGGAATAAAGACATCAAGTTAAATGAGTTTCGTCTAATGTGATGGATGGGGTCTCTGAAAACTGCCACAAAGCAGTTAGGCAAGAACGCCCAGGTGAGTGCCCACAGGCAGGATAGCCCTGCTGTGGAGATGTCCCTAATCTGACTGTGTGGAAAGCGCTTTATTAAGAAAGTTTGGGCTACAGTCAAGACTATGCTGGCGCTCAGAAGGAGGGCCTGACCCCCAAGAGGGCGTACAAGGACTGGATGGCCTTGTCAAAGTCTGAGCTGCTGTCCATGTGTGGTTTCCATGTTTTCCCTTAATGAACTGATTTGCAAATTTGAAAACTTATTTGCAAATTTATTAAGCTTTTATTTAATTTATAAAAGATGAAACTGTGTAAACAGTTTCGCCTGCTCAGATTTATACTGAGCTTAGTGGGGAAGAGTGGGTCCTGTTCCCCGCGGAGTCCGTGGGTGTCTTCCTGACAGTGGGCCATATTTGAAAATCTAGACCCTTGATTCCAGCGTCGAGGCCTGTTCTCAAACTCAGGCTGGGTACCCTTGGGTTTGTGTAAACTTTATGCATTTATTTTTTGGCTTCAATTTACTCCCAAAGACCTAGGCCATTTTCTTCGCCCATATTCCTCAGTATTAATTCATTGCCTCTTTTAGTAATATCTTATTCAGTGACATCTGGTTGGCCAGAGTGCCATTTGCAAAGTTTTCATCCTTGTCAATAAACCTATGAGTGTTGGGTTCAGCCACACCTGATTGGCTGGAAATCTGGGTCTGGTCCACTCCCTCATTGCCGCATTTAGTATAATTCGATTTGGCAGCATCTGGTTGGCCAGAGCGCTATTTACAAGGATTTTCATCCTTGTCAGTATATTTTTGGGCATTGAGCTCAGCTGTAACTGGTTGGCCAGAAATTTGTGTCTGAGGGTCCAATCCCTCATTGCCACATTTGGGAATATTGAGTTTGGCAGCATTTGGTTGGCCAGACCGCCATTTTTGAGGCTTTCCTTCATCATCAGCCTTGCAATTTATTTTTAACTCTGATATTGAGGCATCTGATTCATCATATTGCCATTTACAAAATTTGGTGTTGTTAAACCCCTCTCTCCTGGCCTCGACTATCGCCCTAGGGAAGACTAGGGCAATGTGATGGTCAGGCAACGCCTTGATTGTTACAATGTGTGTGTTGAGGACCAATGATCTCTGTATTGTCCGTTCTATTGCTCAGTTGGCTCCACCCTTTGCAGAAACCCTTTGCATATCTCTATAAATTTGCTGAAATTATAATACCACAATTCCCTTGAGGACCCTGGATTTCAGCAGGTCCTCATGGCCCAGGGAGGACCTTGATAGTCCAGGGGCCATTTGGGACCATCAGACCCTTGCATTCCAAGAAGTGTCTGTTGTAATGCTTCCTACATTTGAATAAAGCATTAACCCAATGTTCTTCGAGGACATAAATACAATCCAATAGTGATGTAATAGTCTGTCTGACCTGAAGGTAAGCTTCAGAATTTGTGGTGTCCACTTATATCATAAGTTTATTATGTAAGTATAGAAAAGGCTTTTTATCCAACAAGGCTATCAGAAAGAGCACTTCATTAGTTGATTGCAAATTAATGATAATAACCTCATAATTCTATTGTATTAAGGAAGAAGCAGATATTAGAAATTATAGGTGGATGAATGAAGGAGCTGGATCAGATCCAATTGTCGCAGTATGCTTGGTGGTGTAACCTTAAATTTTGCATAATAAGATAGATGGCTGAGTTTAAAAAGTTTCAAAGGTATTGTTCTGCTTTTGATCCCACTTTAGTGGCAGGTAAACTAGGAGCTAAGTATAGTTCCCTCTAAGTAAAGGGAACAGCTATTGCTCTGACTTAACCAAAACATCTCTCAGGTACAAACATACCATCAAGCTTTTTTATAATTGGGATGAGGTTACCAATTCTATCTGATATTTGCTTTGGTTCACAAGAGGTACTTCGCCCTTGTATTCAGTCATACATTTAACTGTTTCTGGGACAGGGACGCCTACTTCAAAGTGAGTATTGCTGTTCCTGTTCCAACAGGTAATTCTTTTAACCCCGTTATATTGGGGTTTTTCTTGATCTGTATTATTACCCATTTTCTTGTATGTTCTCGCATTTTAGTGGAAACTTGGAAGACCTGAAAGGGAGCAACAGTTTTCTGAGCACTGTGGATGGCAGGACTGGGTGAAGAACAGGCTTTAAAGCTTCTTGGAGTTAGACATGGTTATTTATAATAAATTTATTAAAGGGCCATACCTATCAGGATGGTCAAGGGTTTCTTGATAACCTAAGCAAAGTCATAGGAATATAGAGCTTTTTATTAAAATAAAAAACAATACATATTTTATTTATAGCTTTCAATATTTTAGGAGTATTGGGGTTTAATAGGTTTGGTATGCTCCTTTTTGGATTTACAATCAGGATCCCTTAGAGCTCAAGAAAGAGAAGGAGGATGAAACAAATCATTTGTGCCTTTGTAATATTTTGAACCTCCATGGCGATCTATTTTGCCACTTTGGATTTCAGCTGATTCTACTTTAATCCTCCTTTTATATGTCAATTAAGAGGATGTTGCCTCCAGCAATTCGTTATTGGGTATGGAAATATTGGTAGGAAAGCGGGAATCAATTTTTACCTTATTCAATATGTATTCATCTGCAGTTTGAGCTTTAAAAAGCCTCATTAAAAATTATTTCAATAGACCAATATTGACCTTGTAAATTACACTTTTACACACCCTAGATTGTAATGTTTTAGGGGAAATATCACATGGTGCTTTTCAAATAGGTCCATGATTTCTTCCTTTTAGTATTTGGCTAAGCTGTTACATTGTTCCCAATCAATCACTGCATGTAAAACTTTTTCAGCATCAAAACTCCTCTTTCACTTCAATAGATTATTTGATCAAATCTGAAATTTTAAAAAAAGTCTACTATTGACCATATATTGCCCACGCCAAAGTCTAGCCTATGTTGATTGGGTTGACGCCTGCTGCTCCTGCATGGGGCGACGCTGCTCTTCCTTCTGGCATTTATCAGCCACCGTCAAAACGCCATGGGCTGGACCAGCTAGCCACCAAATATATTAAATCACTATGTCCCTCCTTAGGAGATAGCCCACCACCTCACATGCTCCCAGGTGGCGCTCAGAAGCCCCCTAGTGCTCCCTCAGAGCAACTGCATTTCAGCATTTTCGAATCAAGTATGAGAACCTCTTCCCCTACGCGAGCACGGTCATCATTGAGATAGCCACAGTGGTGTACAAAACTCACTGGTTTTAAAGATTTCTGCCTCTTCAAGTTTTAATTTGATCTTGGCTTCTCGTGTGAAGCCCACGCTATGGAGGCATAACAGCTTCCTTTAATTTAAAGGAACACACTAATGTCAAAATCAAAACTCACTTTCCAGAAGAGGCCACACTTATGGTCCAGTTTTCCAGTTTGCCTTCTCACCTCTCCCCTGAACGCCTCCACCATAATCTTATGGAAGGCTTGGCTGCCTACAGCGCTGACCCTATGCTGCATTTTATGGTTTAAAATGGCGCCAATCATCTCACTGGGCCGTTTACATTTGCAACAAATTGCTTGTTGGACATTTGTCCTTCTGGCTCCAAGATAAGAATGTTGTGGGTCAAAATCAGCCAAAAAGGGGAAATGTCAGACATTTACAAGATAGATATTGATACAATTGATTTAAATAATAATAGCATTTATCAGCTAAAAGACCCTGGTCGATTCTTGGTGGAACCCCATAAATTAGGGTAACACTATTTCAAATAACTCATGGGCAAATAACACTAGTTTAAGCAGTCAGATTACTCCAACCACGCAGCAGACTCTGGGGCGTCCATCAGATAGATCTCCCCCAGCCACTACCAGTCCCATTCAAGCACCTACGCAGGGATCACCCACTTTTATAGGCGTGGTGGGAGTCCCCTAAGGTGCAATAATCTTATCAAACGGTGATTGACTGAAATTTATTAATTTGTTACCACACAGCTACATCTTTGCAAATCATAACTCCTCATTCATTGCTCAGCCTAAGTGAATCGAGTTTTCTGAGCTTTGATAAGTGTATTTATATCTCCTTATTCAGTACATACTAAGCTGTTTTGAACTTACAGATAAATTCCCTTTGACCCTCAATAGAATTTAAATACTGAACGGTCAGATATTGAGGGGGTTCGTTTTCTCTTATCCCTGGCATCGCCTGATAAAATCATAATAACCCTTAACTTTCTAGTATCTTTAAAAGCTTATTTTCTTTGTTATTTTCAGTGGTCTAAATCCCCTATTGTTGGATCTTACATAAATAATCACCAGTGAGCTTCTCCAAAGCGAAAAATCCAACAAAATGGTGCTCACTACAGGAGGACTTGTATACCACCAAAACCTGGTTAACAATGACAACTATTCTGGAACCAAGGCAAGCTGCTTTAGAGAACCAACTACCCATATTTGGCTCGCCTCAAAGGCTTGTGAAGCACTCTCCACAAGGCCTTTGTGGGATCTCCCTAATATTGTTAAACCTCTGTTTAAAGACGAGTTCACACCTGGTGAGGGAAGTATTGCCTCCTTCCTTTATGTTTACGAATCTGCAATGAAAGGAGTGACTTACCTTCAAAAAACCAAGTTTATTCTTCTCTGCTTAAATTGGATGGCTCAGTAGATCATGGTTCCTCAAATGGCTACACTTACAACCTGACCAGAGGTTAAACAAGCGCTTATTGATGAGTCTGGTTCATAGCAGAGTTTATAACGGCAAAAACAGGCCTTTATGTGCCTTGGCTTGCAAGAGGGAGAATCAATCTCCTCTTTTGTTGAGCGATTCTATAGCTAAGCACAACCTCTGTTGCTGGCAAAAATGCTTCCCTTAGATGATGCTATTGCTGCTATCGTGGCTAGCTTGGCGTCTTATCCCTCTTTATCAATGCATATCTCCGCAATTAAGCACACCTTTCAAACGGTACATGATATTAAAGAGGCACTAGTAGTAGTGGCTGACTTTTATGAACCTAACTTTCTGCAAAAAGCTCCAAAGTGGGAATCATATCTGACCCTTCAGCCTCTTCTATGGCTGTGTCCCTCTGGAACCCCGCTTCTGCAGAGCTGCACGCCAAAATACTCATACACCATGTGAGAATAGCCAGATAATATTGGCAGTTATGGGGCAGCGCTCCCTCCAGCTTCAGGTTCAAAAGCTCAACCGGTGAAGTCAGTTATCACTTTTCCTGGTCCCCTCGTGCCAAGTGGTCTACTAAGGTGAATAAAGTATCTAATCCGTCTAAGCCGCTGCTTCAATCCCCTCAGCCTCAACTCAGGCCGCCTTAGTTCAAAACATGCAGTTATGGGCAGCCCAAGATGGTCACTTCTACGGCCAAAGTCAAAGCCATTAAACTTCCAACGCCTCCCCCAAAAGTTGGTGAAGCTAAAAACTCCCTTAAAAAGTCAAAAGGGTATATGAGAGCGACAAAGCCCTCCCTTCTGAGGAGATTAAGCCGGTTTCTCAGCCCCATCTTAGTAACTCGTTGAGGTGCATTAACAATCCCTCTGATGATGAGTCTGAACGGGGTGAAGACGCAGGCTATTATGTCTTGGGAGCTCCAATGGAGTGCAAGCTCCGGATAGGGTGATTCCAGAGAGAATTGATATAGCCAAAATACCATGACGAACTTATCTTCAACAGTTTTTAGGGTTTTCAGAGGTGCTTGATACCGCTAGTGATGCTTACCAGATTTATTGGGACAGTGATATGATCCAACCAGCAGGTTCATATCCTCCAATATATTGTATACAAATACCCTGTGTTGACTCAACGCCTTGTCTCCACTCTCCAGCTAAAGAAGATTCTCGCCCTCCCCCTACTTTTAGTAACACAATAACTAAGGTAGAGGCTGTCATCAATAAGGTGCGCGTTCTAGCCATCCTTGATATGGGTGCTCCAGTGACGTGGTCTCATCAAAGCTCACCAATAAAAATAAGTTGGCGCCCAACATAGACTATTCACAAGAGTTTGGAACTGCAGGGCCTAAAAATAAGCGAGCTATTGAAGCCTACTCTTCTTTTCCCATACATATCAGGAAGCTCCTACTGGCTGCCCCACTGTAGCATTAACCAATAATGCATACGACCTACTCATTGGCCTGAAATTCATGATTGTATATCATGGAATCATTAATATGAAACAGTTATTATTTCCCTTCTAAATTTTGAGGTTCCCCTAGTTTTTACAATAATGATCCTAAGAAGAAGGAATATGCATGCGTTGTTGAGTATCCTTCTTCCGCCCTCATCTTTTCTTATACCACATCGGGAAGAAACACAAAAAAGCTGCCTGACTCTGTGGATGGTTCAGAGGGCATTCCATTGTATGCGTCAGAGGAGGAAGTAGTCAAAGCGAGTGAACAAAAGGTGGTAGACACCAAAATTACTATGCAAATCCCCTGCAACTGCCTTCTACACTTAACAAGCATTGATGGAATAGGCCCTGTGGAACCTCGGGTGTTGCCAGGCTTCTAGACCCTGCCTAACAGCTACCTATCAATCTTCTGCTGGGGAATCTCACTAACAAGGACATGGTTGTAAAGAAGCATCAGAAGATTGGAAAAGCCTTGTTGATTCCCATTGAGGACATCCAACAAGTCCATTATATTGGGCCTATGCTATATATGGGACTACCCACTGACAAAATGATATGCACTTTGACCAACGTTCTGATTTCTGATGATCTAACTCCCGCTGAGCTTAATAAAGATCATTTCTTACTGGAGTCATAAAGTGATCTTTTCTCCAAATCTGATACTGACTATGGGCATATGAAGGGCTGGTGCCTCACCATTAATGTTGGTGATGCCAAGCCTATTTGATACAAGCCTTAATGGAAATCAAAGGTTGAGGAGCTCCAGATGAGGATGGAGCAAAAAAAGTTACTTACGCTGGGCTACTGATGCCTTCTCAAAGTCCTTGGTCATCTACACTATTGCTCATAAAAAAGAAGAATGGTGGGCATTGGGTTGTTATGGACTACTGCAAGCTGAATAACTTCACCAAGAAGGACAGCCACCCATTCCTAAAATTGACGACGCTCTGGCCCAGCTCTCTTGATCCAAATTCTTTTCAGCCATGGACTTGGCTAGCGGATACTGGCAGATTGACCTTTCTCCACAAGACCAGTAAAAGTGTGCACTTATTTGCTGTGAGGGCCTCTTCCAACCTACCCAACTACCACAAGGGTTGTGCAATGCGCCCGCATCTTTCAGCGAGCCATGGACCACATCTTGCAGTATCTTAAGCTTAGTTGCGTGATTGTATATATTGACGATATCACCATCTTCTCCAGAACCTTCAATGAGTACCTTTCTCTTTTAAAGAAGTTTTCCAATGCTTGCGGGCCTCTCATATTAAGCTGAAGCCCTCCAAATGTACATTTTTCAAAATAAGTTGGACTTCCTGGGCCACGCCATCTCTTCAGATAGGATTCAACCTCTCCAGGATAAGGTTGAGGCGAAATCCAAGATGCCTGTTCCCAAAACCCTCCACGGTACTCAGGTGTTCTTGGGCATGATGGGGTACTACCATCAATTCATCCTTAAATTCGCTCAGTTCAGTGAGCCCCTCATCCGTCTTTTGACTAAAAACACCCCTTTCCATTGAGGAGCAGAAAAACAGGCTGCTTTTGAAACGCTAAAAAGCTGTTGCAGTGATGGCCAATCCTATGCCACCCTGACTATAGTAAACCCTTCATGCTGTTTAATGATGCCTCTGATTACGCAGCTGGAGCTATCTTGGCTCAACTGGATGAGAATGAAGTTGATCACCCCATTTCATATCTCATCAAGATGCTCTCTAAGGCAGAACACAACTATAGCCTCACTGAAAAGGAATGCCTGCCGTCTTAAACGCTGTTAAATTTTACCACCCTATCTTATATATGACCTCGCTTAAAGTTATCACTGACCACGCCTCTTTAAAGTGGTTACAGAATATGAAAGAGCTACTGGGCGGTTTGCACTCTGGGCTTTGAAGCTCCAGCACTATGATATGACCATTGTGCACTGATCTGTGACGAGCCACATGAATGTCGATGGGTTGACTCAGCTGCCCATACTTCACTTAAAAATAGAGAAGCAGAGCGTCTACATGTTCTCTTAATGACCCCTGATGCTTGGGAGGATGAGGACGAACCAGTCCAGAAGATGCTAGATAGACATTCCCATAACACGAAGGTGGATAATGGAAATCTATACAAGAAAGTAGGGGTGAATTGGTTACCCTACCTCCGACCCTCAGAGCAAGTACCTGTCATTAGGGAGTCTCATGCCCTCCTAGGGCATAGTGGAGCGCGGAAACCCTAGAGTGGGTAAAAAAACGCTACTACTGGAAGTCATCATGGAGACCATCATCGAAGTCTTGGAGGCCTGTCTGACATGCAAAAAGCAATCCAGCTTTAAACCTGAGTATCAATATGAACCTACTACCCCTCATCAGCCTTTCCATACAATAAGTCTCGAAGTGGTTGGCCCTCTACCCCAAACTACAGGTGTGAATTGATTAATCTTGGTATGAATTGATCACTTTACCAAATGGGTTGAGGCTGTGGCTATCCCATCTCAGATGGCAAAAGCCACGGCCACTTTTCTCCACCAGTATATCTTCGCTTAACATGGTTGCCCCAATTTCTACTCTGTGATAATGGTAAAAATTTCACCTCCCAAGTGTTAAAGATTCTCACATCCTCTATGGGCATGCAACAGCTCTTTTCTGCCCCATACAACCCTTCGACCAATGATACCATAGAAAAAGCCAATGTGACCAAGGTCTCTATATTATGGAAAATGGCCACTTCAGACCCCCTTCACTGGGATCAGTACTTACCCAGTGCCCTCAAGGCCTACCGTATCAGTTACCACCAAATCCGTAAGATGTCTCCTTTCTGTATGTTGTATGGATGGGAACCTGGCGTGCCAGCATTATTGGCCAAAGACATTTTCACTGATAGTACTGACCCTGAGCAAGTCATGAAGAAGTTTCTCAGCACATCATTCAGTTACAACTAGAGGCTATGACTAATTTAGCCAAAACTGTCACAAAAGAGGGTCAAGACGCTAATGAGCTCCGGACCTCTCTTCATTCCTTCCAAGTATATGGCTTGGTGTTTTACTACCACAATAGTACACCCCTAGAAGGGAGAAACTTGGGTCTATTTGGGAAGGCCCTTTTGTAGTCACTTACAAATGATTAGAGGAGTACTCCATCAAATCCTTTGCCACCAGAGTTACTATCAACCAAGTTCATGGCCAATTCCTACAGCCCTATTCTCCCTCCAACATTCTTGAGGGGGGTGATGTCAGACAATTGCCCTCCCAGCTTCAAGATAATAATGTCGTGGGTCAAAAGCAGCCAAAAAGGGGGAAATGCTGGACATTTACAATTCCGCGATATTGATATGATTGATTTAATATTGGCAATTTTTTCAGCCAAAAGACCATGGCTGATTCTTGGTGGAACCCCGCAAATTAGGGTAACACTATTTCAAATAACTCATGTACAAATAACAGTAGTTTAAGCGTCAGATTACTCCAACCACGCAGCAGACTCTGGGGCGTCTATTGAATTGATCTCCCCCAGCCAAAACCAGACCCATTCAAGCACCTACGTGGGGACCACCCCTTTTATAGGCGTGGCGGGGGTCACCCAAGATGCAATAATTTTATCTAATGGGGATTGGCCTAAACTTATTAAGTCATTACCCCACGGCTACATCTTGCCAAATCAAAACTCCCCATCCATCTTTCAGCCTAAGAGAAGCGAGTTTTCTGAGTTTCAATAGGCTGAATTTTCATACTTCCTTATTCAATACATACTAATCTGATACAAACGTATCAATGAATTCCCCTCAACCCTCGATTCAATTAAATACTAAATGGTCAGATATTGATGGGGTTCATTTTTCTCTTATCCCCAGCATCACCTATAAAATTATAAACAACCCATAACTTTCTAGTTTTTGAAAGTTTATTTTCTTTGATATTTTCAGTGATTCAAACCCCCTGTTGTTGGATTTTACATAAATAAGCACCAGCGAGCTTCTCCAACGCAAAAAATCTAACAATGCCAAGCTTTCATGACACCCACCTCATGATACCCCCACGCTGCTATCAGATCCATCCCTGATCATCCCTTCTGGGCACACGTTGAAAGAAGCCGCGTCATTTTCCCTGTTTTCTTTGATCTTTACCTTTCAAAGTACAAGTGCCCAGCGCTTTTCGCCAAAGCTGCTTCCACTACTTCGCCCTCTGGCATAAGCCCAGAAACTAATTTACTATATTTGTTGCTTGATATAAGTCCTCCCTCCACCACCCTTGCTGCTACAAAGCTGCTTCTACCACTTCTCCAAATCAAAATTTTGATTGCCCAGCCCACTCCTGAGCAGATGAAGGCTCATTCACTAATAAAATTGCCATGGTCCACTGTGCACAGCCAATCAGTAGCTGCCACCCACCAATTATTTTTTCTGGTCTAGCGCTGGTCGTGTCAAATCCCTTTGAGGCTCTTAAATGAAATGATAATGCAGACCGCCCTACAGTTTAATCCAACTTTGACTGGTTGTATTCTTTGCACAACCCCTCATTTGACTCCCATCTGCTGTTCTTTCCTTGCAATGGCTTCCCACGTTATAAAAATATTCATCAAAATGCTGTTGATGCAGCCGCTGCCCCCACTAACTCCCTCCTCCGTCAAGCCCTCCATACAGTGTTTTGAGCCATTTTGTGAGGGTTTTACTATACCTAACTTCCCTGTAGATTTACCTATGGACACCAAATTTGATAATGAACTTATTCTTGCAGCTGCCACGCGTGTGTTAAAGCGGTGATATATTTTCTTTATGATCTAAACTACCCCAAAACCTGCCAATGAATTAAATTCTTCAAGTGTGTGACCAACCTTATAACCTTTTCCAAACTTGAACTCACCCAATATGTTGAGGCGATGTACACCACTGGCCTCATCAATGAGGAAAATTTCATCTCTTTCTCCTTCTGCTGCATGCTGATGACGCTTGCGCACCCTTTTATCTGCCTTCGCCTGCCACCTGAAGCTAGAACCAGATGAAAATCCCCCACCCCCTCTTCCCCATCTATAATAGATGCTTAGGCTAAAGCTGCTTCACCATGACAGGAAATTTTATCTAACCATCCCTTTGTTTATCACCCTATAAAATAAAGACGTAGGGAAGACCCCACTATTGGGTTGAGCACCATTAGTATTTAAAACACTTTTTTAACTTCCACTGGCAGTTTTTAGTAATTAGAGAAAAGTAACACATAATTACTTTTCTGTTATAGGATCAGATGTATAAAACATAATTTCTTTTTGAAAACTGTATTGGTTTTTGCATTGATAAGCAACCAAGACTCAAATTTTTCCATGACTTAGTATTAGAATCCCTAGCGCTACCCCAAGATTCAATTTTTAATTTATTCTATGGAGCCTTGACTACTGCATATAGATGCTAAGTTATCTCCAGAATCGACCTCAGATTGATCACTTGTTGCATTCCATATAGAATAATATATGGCGCTTTGGAAAAATTTAAATCTTGCTATATTCCTAAATCTTCATGGGCAAACTTTGGGCTTTTCTACCAATCAATTGGTACTTCTGGAAATTTTATATGATTTTAAATCAGAGTTATAATTTTAGCTTGTTTACTCATTGGAGCATTCCCTTTTTTGTTATATGTTGCTGGATTTTAACCCAGTTGATATTCCTCACATATCAAGGAAATTAGTGTAATAATTAATTTAAGATGATTACCAATTTTTTTGGTAATTTTGATATATATTTACAGATACTAACCCCAATTTGTGCTCCCCATTTGGTTGGGTTGAGCTGTCTTGTTCCGCAGGTATAAGAAATTATTGGGGAATGTTCCCAATAGGAAATTGGTGGGTCTTGACACCAGCGACTGAGGCTGAGGATGTCAAGGTAACTAATATTATCAATTAAGATGGCAAATTGCTTAGATTGATGTCAACTCTATTGGAAAGGATCCCAATAGAGTTTTTTCAACTTTAAAACTGGCAACTTATGTTGAGGATGTCAAACCAATTAATATTTATTAAATAAGTCAAAACTATTTTGACTTTACATAGTATTGGGAATAATCCCCAACAGCATGTTTGTTAAATTTGACACTGGCGACTCATACCAAGGATGTTGATAAGTAACCAATGTTGAAATCAGGGTTTTGGGTAAAGCTCACAGGTGCTGAATAGCCCTTGGTTTTAACAATAAGGCAGGAGAAATTTTAATTCAACTGCCTAAATTAGGGAAAAGGGTTTTTTACCACTAATTAAAATAAAAAACTTTAAATTGATAATAAAGGTTGATTTTTATATAGTTTATTAGTTGCTATGATTGGGTTAAGAAGAGACTTTTATACATTTACACTGCTTAGTATATAAACAAAATTGAGGCTTTTGAAGCGAGATAGTAGATTAATCCATTATTTGCTGCAAGCCTATTAATGAAATATGAGGGTTTGAACTATTTGTCTCTCAAAACTCGCCTCGCTTTGTCAGAATAGCTGATTGAGTGTTGAAAGTTGGAGAAAATAAAGCTGTGAGGTAACGTTTAGGTAAAGTTAAGCCAATTACCATGTGGAGAAACTAATTTTACCTGGTGTAACCTCCTCAAGGACTATAATAGGGCCTGGTCTCCGCGCTGGAGTTTACAGTAAATTTATTGTAGGAAATGGGGAGACCTCTGTATGGCTTCCCTAACTTTTTGTTGGTTCATCATAATCCTATCAGTACTTGTAGGCCTACTTGGCCAAAGCGAGGGAGTATTCAACTTACTCTGAGAGGACAGATTCCACCTAGAATTGGATAGGCTTTTTGTATATTTTAAATTGGAGTTTTTTTCCTCCAAACTATTCTTAATTTTCCAATAGAACAACCATTTGTCTGACAATATCCCCTTCAAAAATGATTGGTGGAAATAAGTGCAAAGAGATTGATCATGAGCTCTGTTGATCGCAACTCCAGAAGTAAGTACCTTGTTAGAATATTCGTCACACCTTTTGTAGGTGATGATAAATGGTCATTCTCAGATTGGCCCTAGATTCTCACTTCTAGGAGTAATAAATTTATGATAATATAATACCAGGCCAGAGATCTGGAAAGAGGGTAGTGGTGATCTGATTTCATTGGCTGCTTGACCCTCTTTGGTGAAAGTTTTGGCTAGGTTAGTCATAGCTTCCAATTGTAATTGAATCATATGTTGGGCCAACTTCCTCATGGCCTGGTCAGGGTCATCTGTCCTGGATAAATAGACATCTTTTGTCAACAAACAGGTATGTCAGGCTCCCAACCATACAAAGCATGGAGTGGAGACATTTTTAGAATTTGATGATAGCTAATGTGATAGGCCATTAGTGCACTGGGAAAAAACTGATCCCAATGTAGAGGGTTGGTGGCGGCCATTACTCATAATATGGATACTAAAGTTCCATTCACCCGTTCTACAGTCCCATTGGTTGAAGGGTTATAAGGGTCGAAGTGAGGTTGATGGATGCCCATAGACGTGGCAAGGATTTTAATCACTCAGGAGGTAAAATTCTTCCCATTATTGCATAGGAGTACCTGTGGGCAACCACAGCAGGTGAAGCTTGATTGGTAGAGGAAAGTAGCGGTAGCTTTGGAAGTACGAGCAGGAGAGCCACTGCTTCAATCCATTTTGTAAAGTGGTCAATACCTACCATAATGTAGCGATTCCAACTGGTAGTCTGGAATGCAGTCCTACCACATCTAAACTGATTTTGTGAAAAGGTTTTTGAGAGGTAGTTGATGGTATTGGTATTTGGTCTTTGTAAGTCCAGGGGAACATCCCCTGTAAGTGGATCAGGAGATCTTCCCATTTCCAAATAAAAAGGGTCTGATGAGGGCAGCTGTACCCCTCGTCACCCAGGGTGATCTCGCCCATGTGGTAGATGAGTGATGGGTAACAGATCTCCCTCTTAAGATTCATCCCATGGTACCCACGCTCACCTTGGCCAAACTCATCTTCCAGATTAAAGAAATCAGTGCCAAGATCACTAAATCAAAGTCAATAGGTCCAAAACAAATGATAATCAAGCCTGACAATTGGAAACCACATAGTCAAAAAGGGGCAAAGATTGAATTATTGGCCAGATTCACTGACGGTTTTGGTTCAGCCAACAGTGTGATTGCTGAAGCTAACCCACTCTCAAAATCATCAGGGATGATCCCCAATGGCAGATAACATCATTGGAAATCATCAATGACAGTTCAAAACCCCTACCCAGCAACTTAGAAGTGCAGCTGACATAACTCTTTTGACAGAATGAACAGCCCAGCGACCAGGCATGGGCAGGTTGGGCATCCTGAACCTGTTTCCAACCAATTGGGACCGCCCCTACATGGGGTGGCCCTGGGCAATTCCCGTTGCTCATCAGGCCAGATGCCATCATGCCAACTGATGGAAATTCAGTTGAGCCTCAGTTCAGGCGTTCAAGGTCAAACCAACAGTGACTTGGCCTGCCGCCAAATCCTTTGATGTCAGTTTCCACTAAGTTTATCTGCCCCCTTCCCCAAAAAATTCGCTGATTAGGTGAACTTGAGGGACATATTCCCTGCTTGTTCCCACATTAATCAACCACTTACTAATCATTTGCATCACACTGAGAAAATTGTTGGTCAATGTCATGATACTGATATGACTGGACAATAATCTTGGGACAGCTAGGGCGGAATCCGCTGAAAATGATATCAGTTACGATTATTTGAGTGCCTTGAGACGAGGCAATGTTGAGATATAACAGGTTTTTATTGAATCACCTCTATACGAGGCAATAAGGTGATGTCACCATTCGATTAATATGAAGTAAATCGCCTACAATTAGGGCGATAGAGGATTAGAGAATAACAAGCCAAATTTGAGGAGAATCGGCGGAATAGAATAGCCCAAGCCATGAGAGCAGCATCGCCTGAAGCCACTGTATATAAGCGAGATGGGCTATTGAGAGAGTTATGTTGTAAATAGTAGAGAAAGGATGGGACAGTGAACGGTTTCTGTATTTACTAAAAGAAATAAAGAATCGATGGGGGAAATTGCTCCTATTTTTTAAGCATATTTTTAAGTGTGTCCAAAGGACCAACGATCCCCACATCATATGTCTGTTGCTCAGTGGGTTCACCTGTGCAAACAACATGAAGGATCCTAACAATACCATCCAAATTTATAACAGTGGTGCTCACTACAGGAGGCCCATTGATCAACCACATAACACTCCGGAACTCCAGTCGCCAGCCATGTCTTACACAAGCTGTGTTTCTGGGGAGTCTTCATGGAACACCGCACCAGCTGGATATGTGGATCTCAAACTTACTTTTGACGCGGTGCTCAAAACCAAGATGAACTTCAAGAACGAGATGCTGTCATGCACCAACTTGATAGTACGTTTAGCAAAATGCAAATCTTGGGACAAAAAAACAAAGAACTTGCCAACTGATTGAATGATACCACCAAACAGCTGCAGTGCGCAGAGCAAAAATTGACCAATACCTCTCAGTCCTCTCGCTGGGACAAGGATGACCATCAAGAGGGGGCATCATACAAGGAAGAATATGCCGCTGATCGGAGCAACTACACCCAGGATGGTAGTACCAGCTATGAATATGAGGTATAATGACACTTCCCTTAAGTAATGGCGGTACCGCCTATGGCAGAAGGTCACATTACCCCTGGAGCGGCGGGCATCCCAACTTCCATGATCCTGCTCCTCGTCAAGAAACCACTTTTCAGATATTGACTCATTCCTCAGTATGGCCCAGAACCCCATGAATGGGATGAGGAGGTTAATATCGAAAAATTACCTCCATTTGACCTCAATGGGAACATTCATGGGTTCTTCAAACGGTTTGAGTTTGCAGTGGAAGGCGCATCTGATAGATGGAAGGCTAAGTTGTTTATTCTGCCTTGGATGTCAGAAGTGCCAATCAGGTCACCTGTTACCTCCCAAGTAGCTCTGTCACCTATAATGACGTGAAGGATACTGTACTCCGCCTGTTTGAAAAACTTCAAAGATGTCGCAGCAAAAAGCAGAATTCTTAACAATTGGATTCCATCAAAACAAGACTCTCCTGGATTTTGCTGATTGATTAACAACAGAAGCCCACGTACTGATTGAATCAGGGTACTTAGCAGAAGCTAACTTGTGCATTGCCATGACCTCCATAGTGAAGCCATATCGCGAGCTTCGAAAATGTTATTCCAACGCTTCTGGATGATGATGTACCTCTGCTCAAGATTGTACAGTTTTTGCGTTGTGTATCCTTTAACTTTCCACCACTGAATATGGAATGGAAGACTACCGCCGCTACTGCACCCTCTTATTCAGGAGAATACTCTCATCTGACTCTGGCTCCAGTTAGTAATCTTTGGCCTTTCTATAACTCTGCACCTTATCCTCAGCCAAATTATATTCAACAGTTAGATCAGCGACAATGGGCTGGCCATGAGAGCTATCAGCAACCCAGTTATCATCCAGGACCTAGCTATGCTGACTGTCAACAATCAGCTTACTGTCCTGGGACTGGTTACGCTGAATGACCCCAAACTTTCCAATATGGACCCTCTTATGATAATTAAGGACGTGGCTCTTATGAGGTTAACTGCAACAAATGCTGTCGCCCTGGTCATTTGGCAAAATTCTGCCATAACCGCCATGTGAACTACGTACACCAAGATCAGTATCATCAGGGAAAAGATGGAGCGGAGTAGAGACGGGACCCTCTACCTCCGCAATATCAACTCAAAACGTCCCTGAATCAATAGTAGTATACCCTGCGGAAATCCCTAAGTACAATGACGGACTTTTATATCAGCAGCCAGTTGGAGGAGTAGACGTAGTAACCCAAGCTCAAGCCAAGGCGGTGGTGGAAGAAGAGTCCCCCAAACAACCAAAGACATATGCATGTCAAATGCTTGATCAAGCTTCCTCAGACAAACTTAATTCTGCCGTGGATGCGCCAACTCTGAAAGGAGTAAACGTCGCCCTTCTGGTAGATACCATTGTCAAAGAATACCCCCAAGTTGGTGAGGGGATAATGAGTTTTCTTGAAAAAGAGAGCCTGTAAATGTTCACATATTAAACAGTCAATATTCTTCCTATTCTGAATGTACATACTGTGATATTTTTGTATCAAAAAATAGAGTTGCGCTATAATAGATACTGGTGCTCCAGTCAACATAATTTCCACTATATTGATGGCATGGTTGACATTGAAACCTGATGTGGACCAACAAATGGTGTACAGAACTGCTGGAGCAGTAAGCACCAGCTCTGAGGGAGCTTACTTTGCGCTACCTCTGCGCTTTGGGTCCATTGTCATTGTAGCCCCAGCAATTGTGCTGCCAAACAAAAACTATGACCTATAAATTGGGACCGCTTTCCTGCGCCATTTCGGGGCTGTCATTAATATGATGGAGGAGACCCTTGCCAATCTGGGTCAGCGGATCCCAATTTACTTTACCACTAGCGGAGTACCGAAGGATCTGGTGCATATAAGCCATATCAACCTTGCCTTTAGTGACAGGGTGATGCCAGTTCGCTATCACCAACTAATGCGCAAGACTCAGCCCCTTCCCCAGCAGATATACAAATATCAAGGGATGCCTCTTTGAGCATCAGGGCCCATATCTATACCTTCTGGCCATCATGTCCTAGTGAACTCTGAGTTAGAGGTGGAAGTGCCCAGTGGGTTATATGGGGAAGTCATTGGGCTCTATCATCAAATAAGGTTTGAGCCTCATGTGGCTCCAGGGATTATACTTCTGGGACATAGGGAGATTAAGGGTTTATTAGAAAACTTCCAGAGCAAACCAATGCAAATCCGCTAGCACCAAATTGTAGCATATTTACATCTGATTCCAATAAACGAGGTCAGTCAGGTTCATGATTTTAGATCATTGGATGAATTTGGTCTACCGGCCAAGACACCTGCTGACATACTAACGGTGGTACCTCAGAGTAATTTAATAGGACTATCAGAAGAACAAAAAGACCAAGCAATAGCTTTATTTCAGAAGTATAAGGGATTTCGCTATTGACAATCATGATTTAGGGTGTGCTCGGGGGGTAGTCCATTGAGTAGAAACAGGAGATCATCCTCCTATAAGGTCTCAGCCAATTTGCCAATCACGGGCAGTGGAAGACATTGTCACTGATAAAATTGATAAGTTGGTAGATCAAGGGATACTCAAACCATAAAAAGCCCATGGGATTCACCTGTTCTAATTGTAAAAAAGAGGATGGCACCAACTGGATAGTAATAGACTACCAGAAGCTCAACAGTATTACAAAAGGATTCGTACCCTTTGCCAAGAATTGACAATGCTTTGTCCCTTAGGGGGAGCCCATTATTTTTCTGCATTGGACTTGATATCAGGGTATGGAAAATCGAGTTACCCCCGGTAGGATAGGAAAAATGCGCTGTAATCACCTCCAAAGGCCTTTTTCAACCTTCGCAGATGACTCAAGGGTTGTGCAATGCCCCAGCTACGTTTTAGCAAGCCATGGATACTATTCTTGGCGGACTAAAACTTTCTTGCATCCTTGTATACCTCAACAATATTAATGCTTTCTCTCAAACCTTTTTGGAGCATCTTGACCTCCTAAAAGCAGTATTCCGTCAGCTGGCTGAGGTGAACATTAAAATTAAACCTTAAAAATGTAACTTCTTCAAAGATCAGCTGGAATACCTGGGGTTTGTGGTAGACTCTAAAGGGCTGAAACCACAGCTGGCTAAGGTGGTGGCCATCAGCAATATGGCTACTGCTAATAGTAGCGTGACATACAGGTATTTTTTGGAATGGTCAGTTAATACCACGCTTTATCCCTAATTTTAGCTGTATTGGGGGCCGCTATTCAAGTTGTTAAAAAGGACGCTGTGTTCAAATGGACAGAATTTAATTAATCCACTTTTGATACACTCTGTATGGCATTGATCAGCACACCAGTGTTATGATATCCAAACTTTGATTGTAAGTTAATCATTCAGATGGATGTGTCCCTCTCCGCTGTTGGGGCTGTACTTTCTCAGAAAGATGATGAGGGAGAAGAACATCCGGTAGCATACTGTAGTTAAAGTCTGATTGTCACAAGCATAATTATACTGTGACCAAGTGGGAGTGCTTAGCAGTGATATACGTGTATAAGCAATTCAGAGTCTATCTACATGGGGTAAAGTTTAAAAATAGTAACAGACCATGCATCATTACGCTGGTTGCAGAACCTCAAAGAACCTGAAGGCCGTTTGACTTAATGGCTCTTAAGTTGCAGACATATGATTTCAAGATACTCCATTGGCCAGGAGTAAAGCATCAGAACGCCGACTGTTTATCTTGATTACTGACTAAAGCAGTGACAGCGGACCTCAGCGACGTGATGTACAATAATATGCTCAGCGGAAAGTATGATGACAAACCTCCCCAAGTGATCAAAGTGTTAAATGAGATGCTAATGAATACCTTTCAATTAAATGGGGAACTGTACAGGTGTATCGGCAATTCTATGGTGAATTTTCTGTGGCCCTCAGCATGACCAGGAATCATTATGAGCACGCACAATGCAGTCAGGCATGGTGTAGTGCGAAAGTCTATGGAGTTGTTATGCCCCCAGTACTATTAAGAAAGTATGAGCTTCAATGTGCTTAAAACTATTTCCTGTTTCCATCAGTGCAAAGCGGAGAAGCCATTTCACCATATGACATCATATCAGTTAGTGAAACCACATTTCTCTTGGCACACAGTGTCCCTTGATATCATTGGCCCCTTGCCAACAGGAATCAACCAGTGTAGGTACAATCTTGTCGCTATTGACCACTTGACCCGGTGGGTTGAAGCGAGGGTGATGCAAGACTTGGGGGCAGTTACTGTGGCCAGGTTCATGATGAAATGCATTACTCAGTGACATGGCTGCCCTCAGTTTATTCTCACTGATAATAGAACCAACTTCACATCTCACATCCTACCCAAACCTGAACAAGCTTATGAGAATCCGTGGGGTTCTGATGACCCCATACCACCCTGAATCCAATGGAATGGTCGGATGGATGAATGGAACTCTGGTGAACATACTATGAAAATTAGTAAAGGATTGATCTTCTAATTGGAGCTCTCTACTTTCCACTGACATGTTCGCCTATAACATTAGTTACCATTCTGCCCCTGGGAAAAAGTCCCTTCCAACTAATATACAGCTGAAACCCAGCTCTCCTGGCGTTACTTTATTAGTGTGTAGAAGACACCGTCAGACTGGAACCCCACCACTATTTGATTAACCTCGCAAACATCTGATCAAAACTGCAAACCAAATCATATTCCTTCAGCTTATCCAAGAAGATCAGGAATCAGGCCGCTGATCAGGCACATCTTAGTGGGCTGGCGCCATTAAAGGAAGGTGATATGGTTCTCTTCCATGACCAACATGGATTTGGGTGGAAACACAAGCTGGTCAGTATTTGGATTGGTCCATTCAAAGTTATTGAGAAAACTGGAGTCGACGCATATACCATCAAGGATCCTGAAAGTAGTTGGATCATTAATTGAGTACACGTGAAGTTCCTATCAACCTTACAAACAATAGGATCTTATTGTCCAGTCAAGGAGGGGGTAATGTTGCAATTCCAATATGACTAGATGATAAACGTGGGACAGCTAGGGTAAAATCCGCCAAAAATGATATCAGTTAAAATTATTTGAGTGCCTCAAGATGAGGCGATATTGGGATAAAACAGGTTTTTATTTGATCGCCTCTATACAAGGTGATAAGGCATTAAGGTAATGTCAACATTTGACAAATATGGAGTAAATTTCATACAATTATGGTGATAGACGATTAGAGAATAACAAGTCAAATTTGAGGAGAATCGGCGGAATAGAATAGCCCAAGCCATGAGAGCAGTATTGCCTGAAGCCGCTGTATATAAGCAAGATGGGCGATTAAAAGAGAGGTATGTTGTAAATAGTAGAGAAAGAATGGGACAGCGAAAGGTTTCTGTATTTACTAAAAGAAATAAAGAATCGATTGGGGAAATTGCTCCTATTTTTAAGTATAATTTCAAGTGTGTTTGAAGTACTGACAATCCCCACATCATCTGTCTGTTGCTCAGTGGGTTCGACCTATGCAAATAACATGACAGATCCTAACAAAACCATCCAAATTTATAACAGTCAATTTTCTTCATTTTCTTTTCAATAAATTTCTGCCGCTAAAACTATCAATTTTTACTTTATTGATATCCTTCTGGCTTTAGTCCCAATGGCATTACCCTGGTGGCCTTTCAGTCCATATACCAGTTGGCCTTTACCAGTTTTGATGATCACTATGACTCCCACCAACGTCAACTGGATTCAGCGAACCAGACACTTCTGGCAATTCAACCCCCTTATTTTGACTATTTGCCATCAGTCACTGGGATCTTGTGGCCTTACGTCCATCATTTTCAAGTAAGGATCCGCCCCTTGTCTCTCCAGTTGAATTAAACCCGCCTGCCAATAACCCTGTAAAAACTATCCCAGTGGTGCAATCCCCTGCAGCGAGACCCCCAGTGTCTGGGTTTGTCTCCATTTGGTTCATCCTCAGGTTGCTATTCACAATTGCCTTCACCAATGATTTATTGTTTCCCAATCTGTGGCTCCATACAAAGTCATATGTGTGGCAATGCCTCTGGCATTCTGGCTTGCTCTTTGGGTGCTCATGCATCCCAACGGGCAGGCCGCTCTAAACTTCTTCTGCCGTTTTTATGACATTCTTGAAGCACGATTGCTTTTTACAGGTTAAACAGACATCCAAGACTTTAATATTAGATTTCATGATACCCTCCCAATAGTACTGATCCTTGATCCACTCATACGTCTTCCTCACTCCACCATGCCCAGGGTGGAGTGGGCATCCAAGATCACCAGTACACGCTCTGAAGGTCGCAGATAGGGCAGCAATTTTACTCCTACCTGATTATATAACTTTTTGCTTTCCACCTTAGTGTTGTGGGAATGTCATGCTAGTATTATCTGGACGTGGTCCTCCTCATCGTCTCAGGCTTCAGGGGTCATAAGGAGGTCATGTAATTTCTCCGCTTTACTGTTGTCCAGATGAAGGATAGTCTGCTGAGTCAAACTATCCACATTCATATGATGCGTCCTAGCTTAGTGCTCAATTTTCATGTCATAATGTTAAAGTTTAAGGTCCCAATGGGCAAACCATCCAGTTGGATCTTCATGTTTTGTAGCCATTTTTTGGGAGGCGTGGTCAGTAACCACAGTGAAGGTAGTGCCGTACAGAAAAGGATGGTAATGGTTAACTGCCAATAATACCGCCAGGCACTTCTTCTTTTTAACACTGTAGTTACGTACATCTTTTGACAACATTTTGCTTAATTAGGAGACTGGATGATCTACGCCATTACTTTCCAATTGGTCCATAGTTGCTTCAATGGCATAGTCTGAGGAATCAGTGGCTAGTATGAAGGGTTTCCCATAGTTGGGATAATGTAGGATATTGCATTGCTGATGCAACTTCTTTAGTGTTTCAAATGCAGTTGCTTGTTCTGTACCCCAATAAAAAGAGGTATTTTTGCCAATAGTCGAACAAGAGGCTCACTGAGCTGTGCGAACTTGGTATGAACTGATGATAATACCCCATCATACCCAGAAATACCTTAATGTCCTGGAAGTTCTTAGGGGCAGGTATTTTAGAATTAGCTTCAAATTTATCTTGTAATGGCTGGATCCCTTCCTAAGATAGCATAGCCAAGTAAATCTACTTCTTTGGAAGAAGGTGCATTTTGATGGTTTTGATTTAATATTTGAAGCCCACAGGCATAAAAAACTTCTTTTTATGAGCGAGATGATCGGTGAAAGGTGCAGAAAATATAGTGATGTCATCAAGATAGACAATCACACACCTTAGCTTGAGGTCTGCAGAATGTGATCCATTGCACGTTGGAAGATGCCGGCACTGCACAGACCTTGGGTAGGTGGGTAGGCTAAATAAACTTTCACTACAAATGATAGCAAATTTCTCCTTATCTTAGAGGAGAAAGATCCATTTGCCAATATCTTCTGGCCAAATCAATGGCTGAGAAGAATTTTGAGCTGGAGATTTGTGAAAGAGCATCATCTATGCAGGGGCACGGATAGCTGTCTTTTTTAGTGAGGTTATTTAGTTTACAGTAGTCCATCACTACCCAATGACCTCCATTCTTAGTTTAATCAGCAAGAGAGTGGACGCCCAAGGGCTTTGGGACGGTACTAATAGCCCTGCGTCTGATATCTGCTTGAGTTCAACCTTCATTTGCTGCTCTTCAACCTTGGACTCATGGTAAGGTTTAGATTGAATAGGTTTGGCATCACCATCTTCTATGGAGTGGCTCCATCTCTTCATATGCCCATAATCCATCTAGTTTAAGGAGAAAATATCACTATAGGTATCCAATAGAGAATGAACTTGTTTAAGCGCATCTGGGGTTAGGTCATCAGATATGTGGAAGTTTGGCAGATTACACACCATCTGGTTAGTGGGTTAACCCATCTCCAACATTGACCCAATAAAATGGTCACTGTTAATCTCTTCAAGGGTAATTAGTAGATCTTTCCATATCTATTGATGTTTTTTGACAATGATGGGTTTATTAGTAAGGTTCACAATATGATATTAATGGATTGTTGATATGCTGAGTCTAGTATACCTGGCAACACCCAGGG